>DWHU01000923.1:0-14847 GCA_018247975.1 Parides photinus | reverse complement strand
TGTATATATATATAAACAGAACAGAACTAATTGCCGCGGTGTTACCTTTGACACCCACCAGTTATAAATGTCAATAACTCGTAAAATAATATTTAGAACATTTACCAATAAAAACTAATATATAATTAACCAGGTTTCAATCAAAATGGATTCGGCATTGCGTTTATACCATGCGCATACCTATCAACACCTTACCGATGTGGATATCGAGCCGTACGTAAGCAAGATGTTGGGGACGGGAAAGTTAGGATTCTCCTTTGTGAGAATCACCGCACTGTTAATAAGTTCCGGTCGCCTTTGGATTGGCACCAGCAATGGTGTTGTGATTTCTGTACCGCTGTCCGAAGGTTCGAGCAGGGAGTCAAGCAGCAGTACCACTGCGCACTGTACCTCTCGACCTGTGATACCAGGTAAGTACATCAAAGGTATAATTAAAATAAGTTAGTAAGAATAATAATTTTCAAGGACATTGGACACCCTCTGCCTGCAAATAGCCAATGTGATAGATAGTCGTCTATGACACATGTCTTGTGAAACTAATAATTCAGACCTTACAGTGAAACATTAAAATAGCTGTGTTTATTTAATAAAACTGACTAGTAATGCTGGATGGCTTTGAAACTGCTATAGGCTACAATTAAAGAAGCGGCACTCACATTAATTTGAAATGCAGTACACACAGTTTATTATGAATTGCTCAATATTCATAACAACAATAATTTTCTTCGTTATTATACAAATAAAGATTCCACTTCAACGCAGGTCAAGCATCTCTAATCCGGGCCCGTTCCGTTAGTCCCACCGGCACCATACCTTGGTGTTCGATGGCCCATGCGCAACTCAGCTTCCATGGTCATCGGGACGCCGTGAAGTTTTTCGTCGCAGTACCGGGGGCTTCTAATTCTCCAGCACGCACTCCAGAATCGCCGCAGCTTCAGTCTCCAAACCCTCCACCGATGCTCGTTATGTCTGGTGGGGAAGGATACATTGATTTTCGAATAGGTAACATTAAATATGTATCTAACTAAAATTGTCTAACCGCTATATCTATATTATTCACGAAAATCAATACAAGAGATACTCAACATAATTGCCCTAACGATACTTACGTTTACGTATTGGTTATAGTGAAGGATATATACTTATTGCTTCAGTGTTTGTATAATGATACTGATGGAATTGTACGGTTTTTGAACTGTGCAAATGTAAGTAAATTACCTACTTAATCTTCCATAAATTAAGTATATATAATCTGATCAGAAAGTCTCCTGGTTATTGTTTAAAGTTTGTTAATATATTCTCATTAAATTGGAGATTAGCTATTTTTATATCGTAAATATATGCAACAATGAATATTGAATATTTAAGCAATATGCACGTTACCAATGTGACCCATAAAAGGAAATTATTTCAAGTTGCCATATTCTGTACACATATTAGCAATGTTACTTACTATAACTTTAATATATGTTAATTGGTTCGATCAGTGGACAGCACTGACTATACTTTGCTTTCTTATGCTAAATCTTACGTATAAGTAGCCCTGGCTTTCTTGTCAATAGGTTTTGCTTGCTGGTGGATTTCTACATAGGCAGAACCATATATTCAACATTATTTTTGACAGCAAGCAATTGCGTTTCCATGTTAAAAGAAAGTGAATTACAATTCAGGAAGATCTTGACAGTTAAATAAAATAAGTGACTATAAATATTACAACATCCAAATTGTTGGTTATGTTCCACTTTGAAAATTAATTACTTTAACAACAGCAGCCCATGGCTTTCAAATCCATTATAAAATACCATATCATACTATACCAATTGTGTTCTTGTCCATGTTTATTGACTACATTAAAAAACCTTCCAATAATAGTTATTAAATAATATTAACCGCTTTTCTTATTAATATTTTTATTCATTAGTGTCCAGAAGTCACAGTAACTCCTGTTCTAATTTTGCTACATATTTATATACTATTTTATTTAGCGACCTCGTTTTCACAATTATGTTTTTAATTTTTATTCACCATTAGAGGAGCATGCTGATGATGTTCGAGACACTGCATCCCACCTCATTGTATGGCAGATACTAAGAGAACCCTGATCGTACCTGATAGAATATAAGCAAAAATTCACGCTATGTAAGAAACGGTACGTCGAGTTTGAATATTAGACACGATGAGCATGGCGCTTGAGGGTTCAAGTCACACCATTAATATTAATAATGTACTAACTTAACTAACCTGTGTCATTATTAACACCTAAATCACTTGGGCGAGTCATTGGTTCATATTTAATACGAGAGGTCAGTCAGAGCTTAGGTTGCTTTGTGTTGCACTAGTACTTATCAATAACAATATGTAAATACTTGTACAACGTTTATGTAATATATCAGCAAAATGTTTGTTTATTTATATCGTATGTATGTATCAATGGCAACACTCCTCTATTATTTTTGCATAACATCTGAAAACTCTTCTACTTCGCTAATTGTATATTCGTTGCATACAATTTTTGTACTATTATTGAGCAACATTTTTATTACTATAGTTACGTTTTACTTTTATGCATATGAGCTAACGTGTATATTGCTAATATTGTTGAAATTAAACCACAAAATTACTCTATTCTAAAATTACCGACTACTCGATACTTAGACATTGAATGAGTCTTCAGTGTAACCCGTAAATAAATTTTATTTATTCTTATAACTTAAATTTTCTATCTCGTGTAAAATTTTTAAATGCAGAGGCAATAATTAAATTAACATGTTTATGACATCGGTTTAAAAAAAACATCGTTTTTCACAGCTGATTCTGAAATGGAAGATAGCGTCGTGGTAGCAGAGGACGGTACTTCGAGCGGGCAGAGTTCGCTCGCCGAGAGGGCTACCAAGAGCCACTTGATAGTTTGGCAAGTTACAACAGCCTAACGTGAGGCCCGCCGTCCACGCTTCGATTCCGAGTCAGACTACGTTTACGTGTGCACGTCGACGAAGCCAGCGACTGCTCACAACGTGTAAGTCGCATCTGTGAAGTGAATAGGGCCCGTACTGGCGATGTATTGTGGAATAGGAGACCATTTTATTCTACAGCACCACTTTTCTATAATTCGATTATCATCAGTAGATATGTAACACATGTAGTCGTCACACAATGTATCACCAGTATATTAAAACATCCCTAAAAGGAGATGCATGTGTAATGTTTTATTCACTACATTAACTTAATTTTGCTTAGTGATGTTAGAATTGATTGCGGAACTTGGTCTTGAAACAAAATATTTCCTTGCCATTACCTATTCACATCATCAGCTAGGATTGTAGATACACAGGACGGTGATTATGTTATTGTGTATCAATGATCAAGGCCTAGCACCCCATTGAATGTAATGTGTTGTACATATCAGGGGTGTGTCATCAAGATTATTCTGACTCTTAGAAGCAGTGCACGGCACCTCATGGACTCTTAAACACGGTTTTACTAATTAGTCACAATTAATATGTGTGCTTTATTCGTTGATATTTAACCTTTGGCTTCATTCTATATAGTGTTTTGTGTAATTATTATTATGTTGTGATAATTCCTGAACAGCCTTCGCTGAAGTAGATATCCTGAAACATCTTTCATGATCTAGCTATGGTAGAAATGTGACGTGGGTATATCCGAACTAGACAGGCGTGATGAAAAAATGGCCTTGTCCTCTCTCTTTGTGAGGGAGGCCGGAGCCCCAGTAGCAGGAATATTGAAAGGGCTGTTTATTTGTTAAGTCGTAAATTGAATAATCAGAGGCAATACATAAATTTAATCCATGTCTATTTAATCTTTAATCTCATTTAGTTATAATGTACAAGTTTATGACCACCAAAATAAGTCATTTTAGTTTTGTTATTATACAATTAGTTTAGATTAAGGCTATTTAAAAATTATTATAACAATTATTCTAGTGAAGAGTACCTTGAACCAAAAGAGCTTGAGGTTTGATCTATGACTAATAATGGGCTGTGGTTAATTTGTTTTTCATCTCAATTTATTTATTGTAACATAGTTATTTACATTTTTTATAAACTGTTATAATATAATTCTCGACATAATTTTTTGTATTTAGTTATTTTTTGATATTTTGTATTAATAAAGAATATTAAAAACAAAAGTTGCAACATAATGAAACAATTATACAGTTTCATTGCGTTTCCACTTTTTGTAATTTACACATAAGTATATTTAAAATTCTTTCAACATTTTATTACTTTTATTGAAAGTATCTTATATCTCATGTACAATACTAGATGCATCACTTTAAAACATAGGGAATGGTGCATAATTTATTTAGGATTACGTTAAACCATAAGTTGTTATTATTTCTCAGATTTTTAACCACAATATAATTTAATTTTACCTTAACATATTATGTAATAGTATTATAATTTATTTTCTCATTTTATATATTATCGATGTGTTGTTTTGTCACATTAATTATTAAGGATATTTTTTAAAGGAGGATGACAGATGACGCTGGTTTAAGGCATTCTTTGTTGATTTGTTTTTGTTTCTAAAATGTGAAGCGCAAGATAACTGTTACATGTGTAAGTAATTCAGGCTAATATTGCATAAAATTAAAAATAGTTTTTTTCATTCAGACCACAAATATTCAGTTTACAGAAGGCACATGGTGATGGCAACTAAATAGTTTAATCTTATGGAATTATATTTATTAGATTTTTGTGCTATTATCAATGTTAATCGGTATTTAACTTACTTCGAATTCCTGACATAGATCAAAATTATAAAATGCTACTTGACCAATGTGTCCTGTAAGACCTAGTCAATATTATGTAGATTTTAATAATAGCTAGGCTTTTGTTGTTTTGCTAAAATATAGATATACAGAAAGACAGCAGGGTTACGACAGAAATTTGCTTTAAGTATGAAGTGCAATTTTCGTTGCGGGCATTATTATTGGAATAAGTAGTAAAAGTGTAAAATATATACTCGAGGGAAAATTATATATTTCACTAAATATCTTTATCCCGATAGTACTAAATGAAATGATTGATGATGAATATTAAATTAGTACAGAATTGCTGGCTATTTAAAAAAAATATTTTATAGATTTTTTATGATTTTTAAAAATATTATTGTTTCATTCATATCATTTAAAAAATATTAGAATGGATAATTTGTGAAACAATATTTAAACAAACTAATTTATCTTTGCAATGCAGCCATTTTACTTTTATGTTGGTGATTTATGAATGAATTGATAATAAAACTAACATTAAAATTTTCTTATTTGTATTATTGCAATTGAATAAATGAATGCTACTGCTGTATAAGGATTATTATTTAAAACCCTATGTATGCACCCTTTTATTTTTTCAACAGTGTTTGTTTACTTGGCTAAGTCTATATGTTAATTCTAGAAAGCATTTATACATAATGTTTACATACAATTATCAACTAACAGGTGCTCTGTGTTGAACATAAGCCTGCCTTAAAAATAATCAGCAACAGTTGATCCTTCGTTGCTTGCTGTAGCTTCCCACTACCTCCATCAGATCCCTACTGGCCTACATAATGAAAGATTGAATATTTTTTTCTTTTTTAACTTAGTTCAAAAGTTATATTTACGACTCGCTAATAACCTTTACAGAACCATAACATGTCCAAGACTAATTATGCCAATACAACACAATATTTTAGCTATTGTGGGTAAAAAGAGAACATAAACCAGAAAAACATAGCAGGGTGTATAGGTTTCCTATAATTGCATGGGAAATCTTTTTCCCTTTGGGCTATACAAGTAAATAAATGAAAAGTTAGGTTTATTATATCAGTATTTTATTTATTGCTTTGTAATACAAAATCAAAATATGCCAGAAAAGTAAAATAAACACTTATGGTATTCTACGAAGCAATTTCGTTTCCTTGTGAAGCACTAGTGGACATAACACATTATGTATCCTATAATCTGTACATTGTTTTGCACAATTCATGCATCACTTCAGTTTTTCTGCGTTTTTCATGTTGTGTGCTGGCAAATTGTGTGTAATTCCATTGCGGAGCTTTTCAGTGGAGACTAAAGTAGGTCTTGATCACTGTCTACATGTAAAATTATTTGTTAGATCTTGTGCTACAAGTTGGTGATAATCATGGCTGCTCAAAAGCGGACCTTCTACTCGGTATTTTTCGTGCAACTTTACTTATATGTTTGACACTTTCTTTTACCTGATCCATTTGTGTCACATCCTTGAAAATGTCTATTGGCAACAATATGCCATGCCAGTCAGATAAAGTATTTATGCGACCAAAATCGTACTCACTCTTATTGGATGTGTGAGGAGCGTATGAGTTATTTCTCCAGTTAAAAATAGGAATAGTCTCTAAAGTATCTGAGAACAGGTGGGTAATGAGGTTTGGTTTGTCGGTTCTTGAACAGAATCTTTAATTTCAACAACATCGGTTCTAATTTCCACATCGTGAGGTATGAGTTCATAGTAACGAACGAGTTAGACTGTATCATCTTCTCCGCCACTATTATCTGCCATAAGTATATACAATATATTTTTTTTTAATTTTAAATTCTCTTTACCCTCTTTTAAACATTTCTGTATAAAAACACGAAGATAAATTATATAAAAATACAAGAAAATATTATAATAAAGCACTACATACAATAATACTACAAAGAATACACCAGATATGAACCAGGGGAAAAATATTTCTCTTTAAATGATTTGCAATTTTTAGGTACTTTTGCTAATATTCTGTAGCTTAGTGTATTATTATACAAAATTAAACTTATCAAATAATATAAAATACAAGAAAAAATAAAGTTATTTTATTTTCTCAAGTCCAAACCACTTTCTGGATAATATTAGTCCATCGCGAATGTTTCGGTTTTAGGGCAATAAAGTTTGACAGTTCTTTTTTTTATTCGTTTAAAAACACATTTGCGACCACGCTTTTTTTGAAATATACGTTGTATTTTGACATTCTTTAAAAAAATATCGATTCACTAATAATTACACAATCGATAACGATTTTTATAGAAGGGAAAAATATTTTCCAGGAGCATGAAAATGTTAAACAAATTAAGTAGTAAGAATTTTGCTATTGTAAATTAGTAATCGCCACATGGACTACATCAACTAAAAACATCCGAACTGTTTGAGTTATTTTTCAGTAGAGAAAATCAGGCGATCATTGTATTGTAACTTATAATTTTTAATTCATTTGATTTATCTATTATGACTGTATTTTGAGGCAACAGGTTTTGTAATGGGAATGAAAATGACAATATAAGTGATTTTCAATCGGTGAACCTGAATTTTGGTTTAGCAGAAAAGCCACATGCGTTTTGATCACGAAATAATTAAAGTGTTAATAATTATAGTAATAATTCCATTAACAGGCACTCGACATCGGCGTTTTGATTAAATGATAACGTTAAAAGTTTTATCAGCATGTTATTCTACCTTTCCAAATTTCCTTTTAATATGTATATTTTTAAAATTATTCACTGCGATCAAATAAATACTTAAAAAACTTTACTGATGATTGGATATAATATAACGTGTATTCTTACACATTATATAAAGAATTAACGTTCTTCTTCAGCTAGTAATAAGATAACACATTCTAAAGCGAAATTAATGAAGGAAAACTTTTAAATGAAAACACCAATTATTTACATTACTGTTTATTATGGTTAATGACATAAAAGAAATGTAATAGCTATATTCCACAAATAAGTATTTACAACTAAACGTCTAGAACTTTCGGAGGCCACAGTACGACACAATATCTTCCAAAACGTATTACAATGTTTTGTGCCGCTGTATATTTCTATGGTATAACATGATTACTCACAAAAAACTGTTGAATCAAAAATACAATATGGTTTTATGTGTAATAAATAAATACATTGTCGTATTTCAGTTATACCGTTTGAATGTTTGTGTTTAACATCACGAGCATATACATTTTGTGCGATTTCTTTTCTAGTTTATAATTTTTTTATTGAAATATGTATATAATCAATCATATAAATAACATCTCCACTAACCACATTGATATAAGTTCAATACGAGGTTGTATTCTGTTTTATGGGTGGCAGCATATATCATTTCATTAAAAATAATGAATAATCGATTACCGTTGTAATATTCAGATTAAGCATAGTTTTAACTTTGAAATCGACGTAATTTAATGCATTAAAGTATAACTGAACATAATGTTAAAATAACGTTACAATTTTTTTCGGTCCGACGAGTTTGCAAGGCATTGATCAAAATTTGGTATCTCGAAATTTACCGAAGCCGAGTTGTTTAATGAATAAACGCAAAAGTCATCATATATACAATTCGATTAGGCATCCCTAAATTATCTAAGAGAAGTCTACATTATGACGTAACGAGCTGGACCCACCGGGTACTTATAGCTTTAATTACACTATTTTTTTATTAATTATCTACAATGTTTGACGAACAAATAAATGTTGAAATATTATGCAAATTTAGTTATCCAGTAATAGAAAATACGAAGACTGATATAACAAAATTTTGTTTTAACTAAAAATCAATCATGTACACTCTATTCCTAATATTGTGAAGGGTGAAGCAGACAGAGATTTAAAAGTAGCATTACAATCGTAGGAACTTCTCCATTGTTACGTACTTCATATTAAGATATTATTACTTCAACAGAATGTTCAATTTCTGAAAATAATGCATATGTATAGTTACATGATAAAACAATCTAGGAGGTTATACACTTTATTCATTAAAAGACTAGTTAATAGAAGATTTTATTATTACTAATATCATTATCCTATAATGCTATAATTACATGTATGTATAAATCATGCAATGTTACTTACTAATTCTGTAGGTACTTTGGTACAATATAATTGCTTATTAGGCAGGAATAATTGAATTAAAAAATTGACACGCTATATGTAAATGGATGTTATTACATTATTATAAATTTTGACCAAATGCATTTATATGTTTAGCGATAAGCGAAAGTAATTCGTAACTGACCCGAGGTATTATTTATTATTATTAACATACATCTGAATCGTACTTTATCAAATTATCGCTTGAATAGTGAATTTTGGCTGAAGATTCATACATTGTACAATTCGATGTAATAAAATTAAACACGTGTCTTTTATATGTATTTACAAACATCGAAAAGAAACTACATTTTCATTGAAAACAATCAATACTCTGTCAGCTTCTACACACATAAAATAAAAGGGCATGATCTAAAACTTTCTCATCTTTTCTATTCCATTTTAATTTTTTAAGGCTATATCAGTTATTACTCGCCGAATCTATCCTTGTTTATTCTACAAATCTTTTCTCAATGATCTAAGTATACTTCCTACTCACTTTCACGTACCTACTATGTCATGCATCACATATGTAGTCATCACTCATGTCTAAATCTATAATATTAAGTGTCTTAAATAGAAGTCTATATTCAGACTAAATTGACTAATTACTAATTATGTATTAAACTAGTTTACATTTAAATATTGGTACATACCAGTGCCAAAACAAAATTCAAAATTAACTTTAAGACATTTCTTAATTATTTATTATTACAAAGTCACTATAACTTTTTGACAAGAGTATTTTGGTCTTCGTAGAGAGCTTGAACTGAGATGCGTTTCAACTTTATATTAGATGACTTATGTTTAAATATGTATATGCTGTATATTTCGATAGAATCAATATTGGGCGGTCTTAAAAGTATATTATTATTAAAAAAATGTTGCAAAACATATTTTATATATCGATAGCTTTGCACTCTTGTCCGTAATAACGATAAATTTGGTTAAAACTATTCACGTTTGTCATTTATACTTAATTAAACGTCATTAATAAAAGCTCTTACTTAAAATAGGATTATAAATAACATTTAACCCAAAGTTATTCGTTGTTTTAATTTCGATTGTATTGCTTAATAGAATATATTGCTTTAAAATTTCGTATCACAAAATTTATTCGTTAAGTGAAAACCTAGCAATGTCAAATTCTCCGCACAAAGTTTTCACATAAATATTTGCACTTTTAATAATAGAATTTCTTTTTATCTTTGCCTCTTAAATTCGAATGCGATTACTATATATTGGAAACAGATTTAATGGAATTGACATTAGTGTTAGATTAATTAGCTTTTTTTGTTTTGTTCGTCTACAATAGATGAAATTGCTACAACGCACGTCGTAACTGGGCGGTACAAAAGTGTTGTAACAAAGTTGAGCCTTGTTCGATTGTCTCAAGGGCGACATGAGCTCCTTTACAAACCATTGTGACAAAAGGGATAAGGATATTCACAAAACCAGTTCAAGTTAGTAGTATTAGTTCAGCTCCATTCCCACTTCGTTTAAATGACGTTACTAAACATTAAACTTGCAATACTTAAGTACGTCTCTCGATCAATATCGTAATATTCATAATTCTCGTTCTATTGAAGCTATATTTTTTAAATAGCAATCGACTGTTGATAATTATCTATGTAGACTTACTACATATCACTTAATGGCAGTCTAAATATGCTCGTGATATCATTGTTTCACACAAAACGACTGTAGCAAAACTAACAATAAATATTGCTCATTTAAACCGTAGCTAAGTTATTATTAAATGTTGAAGAATCTAGTAACAATGGAACATCTAAATTATTATTGCTTATGAATTTTTCACTTGTAAATTAGTTATCGTAGAAATGAATTTTTAAAGTGATTTACAAACAATATTACTGTTGTTTTCACACCTGTCCGCGTTTACGGTGGTCCATAACGTTGTTTTTGAATTTAAAAAGAACTCTTGGTCCTCGTCAACATCGCATGTTTACACATGAACATGTATAGTAAAGGACAAGGGTACGAATAACTGTAACCATCGTTTCCAATGTTCAAGGTTATGGTATAAATAACGCTTCGCATTCAATAATATCTCTTCAATACGCAGACCTTTAAACCATGTTGTAGTATTGAAATTATATGATTGTATTTCACTTCGACTTAAATTTAGCGTGTTAGTTAATTGCTGTGAAATGGTGAAGTGTAAACTTAACACAGGTTTCGAGATATAACCGCAAACAGTAAGGTTCACTTAGTTGCCCGGCTTCACCAAATCGCTTTATGAAATACTGTAAAACTGAAATGATACTCTCGCTGCCGCAGAGAAGTCTATACAGGCCCGACTATATTTATTTACGGTTATGATTATTACTTCATTAAAGGTACATTTTATTCATACGTATATAATGTTACTACGTCTACATCATCAAAATTGTAAAGAAGGGAACTTGGTACACGGGAAAATATTTACAAATTAATGTAAGTATATATTTTTGTATATAAGTTGGTTTCTTTAATACTAGTCGTTGCTTAATGTCGAACTGTATAATACCTACAATTACAATAACGTTAGTATAAACATTTGAATAAAATATTTTGTCTTAGATCTTCTTAAAAGCAAATTTTTTTTGCATAATCTACCAAAGTTAATAGATGGGAGAGCTAATTTAGATCATTTTCAGGAATAGACTTGCAGGGAATATGTCTAGGAGTAAATAGAAATACTACTTTCTACACAATAGTGTTTTAAATCTAATAGACGTGTGAAAGAATAATTTTTAAGTAATTGAAGGACTCGCAACATATTGAGTTACGTCAACAGGTAATAATATAAATTTTGAAAACACATTATCACAATTTAATGAATTATACGTTATTCGATGTTAGATTCGTTTGACAAAAATTTATATATAGTACTCCGAAGCACCAAAAACCTCTAATAACTACCAAATATTAGTTAAAAAATTATGTAAACTACTTAATTCCTAACATAGTATTGCTTACAATTTACTTAATATTGCTTTTTACGCGCAACCATTGTCTGGTAAATGTACACTTTTTAAATGTTATTATAATTTTAAGTTATTCCCTACTGTATAAAGTAATTGTGGCACTACGTCTACATCAAGTAAGAACACTTGATTTCAGGAATATAATAGCTAGGAATAGGAAAACATCTCCACGTCTATGTAATTGTAGAACGGAAAGTTTTATGACAACTTGAATACGTAGCTTAACGGGTATGAAATGGGATCTATGTAATTAATTGACAGAATTCAAATTAAATTCACTAACAAATTGACTATCATGGCGTTATTCTAACTTATACCGTAACTTCCGCTGAATAGTTGACGAAAACTGAAGTAGGCTATTCGCCTATCGCTAAATCAGTATTGATGTGAGTGAGAATTTATACTTTCGAGAGTGAAAATTCAGTTTAAGAGACAGGAAGATAATGACCTGTGAACTACTGAAACTATCGTACTCTAAGAGGATAGGATATAAAGTCTGCAGCGTCTTCCCGACAGCGGTGCGCGACTTGTGTAGAATCTACTTTATTATTGCTTTTCGAATACCCATTTCTTACCGAGCACCTCGTGCTCTTCTCTGCTAATCTAGAACTAAACCTAACTTAAAGTATGTTAGTTTATTGCCAAATACGATTGACATGTCACTAAACACTCGCTCAAACTAAAGGCATGCTCGCTGTGTGATACGACGCGACCCGTCCCCAATAAAATAATTTGTCTGAATGTAAAAATACTATTTATGTATTTACTTAAACGCGCTTGTTTCTATTGACTAATTTAACATTTCCAAACAGTAAGAAATATGTAAAATTTATCGGAATTAAAATATCTTCAGGTGATTGAAAACTAGAGGAATTTCGCCAATGTTTGTTGCTCTATAGATGTACATATGAAGCAATGAAATTCTGTAAAGGCACCATTGATATATTAAACTGCAAAATAGAAATTAAATATAACATAGTATGGCGATGTTCTTTGAAACGTAGTAGGTGTTTGTTAACACGATATTTGCTTGGTAAAGGGCAAAGCTTTAACAATTTTTATTTTGTATTGCCGTATCATTTATTATGCATTCGTTCGTGACTTACTTCTTGCTGTAGTAATCGTTCCAACCTGACCATTTATCGTGTTGTATCGTTGCGTGCCACTATTGACGCTTTGGGGGTTGTACTGTGAGTAACTACGAATTAAAAATGATCGTTTAGAGTGGGACGGGCGCGCGACTGCTCGCCGCTAAGGCACTGTCGCGGACCTAGGAACGTTTCGCATCATCTATATACGCACCTAAGCTTGTGAAGCAAGCTATTTCGTTTATAATGTAATTGTCCGTAGGCTGAATCCTTGATGGCGGAACATTAAAAAATATTTTGATGAAATTATTTAGACAGTAAAAATTACTAAAACCTCCATCACAAGATGGATATACGGCGTCGAAACGTTTGTAAACGATTTTTCAGGTGAAATTTAAAAAGAAAAACAATATATTTTAGCAGTAACTACGGAAAATCATTTTTGTTATGAATTTAAAATATTTTGTTAATAATTAGATCGAAACGCCCCGAGGTGACCAGCCGGGGCCGGGCGCTGCGGCGCGTTTACCCAACAAAGTGTCGCTGCCGGTGTGACAGTATGCACGTGACACGCGGCACACGTGCGGCTCGACTGCGGTTCGATTGCGGCTCGACTGCGGTTCGATTGCGGCTCGAATGCGGCTCGAATGCGGCGCGGTGGCGGCGCGCGCGGTGCTGCGGAGCTTCGGACGGAGTTTTGGCAAGTTCCTCACCGAGACGGACGTCGCGACGCGCCCGGGCGCTCCGCCCCCGTCCTCCGACGGTCTCGGCGCTCGGCTCTCGCATCTAATTGCTTATCTTACACCGTAATACTTTCTAACCTACATTGCGGTTGTAAAAGTCACCTACAAAAGATATTAGTTTCATTCGTATTATATTACATCTATGTATATAAGGGTATAATTCATTGACATATATGTACATAATTATAAGTTTATCATAATCCGGACGTCTGTCGCTGCGGCCTAATGCCGCCGCCGAAGGCGCTACGGGAGTCGTACTTGATTCGTTGTTTGCGAAACGTTGCTCGTATGCGAGCCGCAGCGACCGGCGCGTCCCCTGTCCGGCGATCGCGACAGTCGCTGGCTCTTCTTAATAAAAAATGTAAATTTAACATTACTCTAACAAGCTAAATTCATATTATAATACTTTATGTTTTTATGTAAGCCTTACGGCAAAGATTACGGTCCCAAGTTGCGTGGCTTCGCAACGCGGCTACTCCGACGAGGACGAGGACGAGGACGCGGACGCGGACGCGCTCGCGGTGGTCTCTTGCGCGGGAGAGGGTTCCTCTTCTCGCACGCACGCTGATTCCTGATGTTTGTTGAGGTAACTCTTGAGCGCAAAGGTCTTATGACAACGCAGGCACTCGAAATTCTTATCAGAGGAATGTGTTTGCATGTGCGCTCGCAGATTGGATCTATCGGCGAACGCTTTGCCGCAATGGGCGCACCCGTACGGCTTTTCTCCAGTGTGGGAGCGGAGGTGGCCCTGCAATAGCCACGGCCTGGAGAACAGCTTCCCGCAGACGCCGCAGACGTGCGACAGCTGGTGCGTGAGCACGTGCATCGCGAGCGCCGGCATTGAAACGTACGCCTTGCCGCACTCGCCGCAGCGCTTCGCCGCCACCGAGTCGAGGCTGCGGTGCGTCTGCTTGTGCCGCGACAGGTTCGACGAGGTCGCGTAACGTTTGCCGCACTCGTTGCAGGTGTACTTGGACTTCTGCTCGGGCTGCTGGGCGCATTCCACCGGCGCGTTCGCGAAGTTGCGGCGCTTCGAGCGACCGTCGCTTACGAAGAAAGCGTCGTACGTGTAAGCGACGGTCTCACGAGGCCGTTCGGCGATTTGCTCCGATTGCTCGGGGGCGGGCGGG
>DWHU01000922.1:0-14851 GCA_018247975.1 Parides photinus | reverse complement strand
TGCCTGGATCGTAGCAAGTGGAAAGAAGTAGTCTCTGCCTACCGCATTGGGAAAGAGGCGCGACTGTATGTATGTATGTATGTCATAATGACAGGCCAGTTACGAAAATTAAGCTCGATTTATAAGGCGGTCGAATGCAATACATGTTGAAGAGACACAGGTTCAATTCCCGCTGAGCTTAAACTTTTAAAGGAAAACATCGCGAGGAAACAAACATGTCCCGAGAGCATTTACTGATGGTAGGTCTCTGTTGCCGAAGACTGTCTTGGTGCCACTGCAGCTTCGGATGCAGCCGACATATTACTGTGCAAACATTGCTGTGTACTAGTAAGAAAGGAGTTTTTTTTCTATTTTTTAATATCATTCCCTCGGTCTCGTGGTCTTTTTTAACTCAAATTTTGTAATTTATCTTATGTTTCATTTCGATAATTTTACTTTTTATTTATAAATTTTCTTTTGTTCTATTTTATCTGTTTATATTTGTTTGTTATTCTTTTTTATTTCGTCGTTATTTTTACATTTTCTCTTTCGTACATCGTCTCTTTTATATCTTTACATATTTTCTTCTTCCTTTTCACATTTCTTTGTTTCTTGTATTCTCTTCTATTTTCTTTTTGTTAATTATTTTGTTTTTTTTCTTACTTTTTATGTTATACTATATCTACGGCTGTTTTATATACTATTTTGCACAATTTATCTTCTTTTTAGTTCTATACTATGTTACATCAGTTTATCTCATTTTATCACTATACTATCTTTGGCATATTTACTCTATAGTTAGAAAGGAGTTGTAGCTAGTGCTATCACTGGGGTAACGAGACTTAACATCTTAAGTCTCTGGCGACGAGCACATTTTGGTGCTGTGTACACCATCCTAACTGATGCCACATTGAACGTCCCGCTCGTTTAATTGTTCAATTATATAAATAAACTATTAATCGCACCTTAGTGTATATTTTGTTCATCATACGCACTAGCCTTTAGTGACGCCTTCATCATATTGCACTCGCCGCCTTGAAACATAGAGTTAAGTCTTGTTACCTAAGTAATTACACTAGCTGCCACCCTTTCAAATTAGAGCACTAAGCTGCGGTGCTTAGACGGTATCCAGTAACAGAGACCTACTACGAGTTTAAGTTTAACATAAAAGCATATCATCAATATTAATCGCTCAAGATACGTTTAAGTTCTATCAATGTTATAAAGATGACTTAAAAAGTAAATATTTATTAGACAAGATTACTTTAACAACCGTTTATAAATATATTATCGGAGTGTCACTTGTAATTTGTTTAAATAGATACGTCCAAAAGGCGTTGAGGTTAAAATAATTGTTTGTGGCTTCTTATAAAGTGCTTTTTTGTTAAAGCTTTAGGCTAAATATTTTTAAAGGTTTCTTACCAAATAATTTTATAATAAAAGTATTAGAACATTTTGTAAGGAGAATTTTTATAATTTAGTAAACATTAAATATTAAATAGTAATTTAGTAAAAAATACTCTATTTGCTCCAGAATAACGTAGAGAGGGGAGAGAACTGCACCGTTGAGGAGGAGAGGCGAACACTTATCCAGCTTTGAACTTAAATCCAACAAAATCTATTCTTGACCCTCAAAGGATAATACTATATTTAAAAGCTTTTTCTTCATCATATCTATGGTTTGAATCAAGCCAGTAAGTGTCCATGAATGGTGGTGACCATCGTTGATAGATACATATTAGGGATCTTTTTAATGATGAACGATTTCCAGCTTACCTAATGTACCTTGTTTCACAGTAAGAGTCAAGGCCTTTTATTCACTGGCCAAGCCAGGGTTGGCGGATGTTACATTCACAGCAGCTGTTCTTGGAATATAACGGTTTCCTCGCGATGTTTTCCTTCAGCCGGAGCTCAAGTTCAGTTGGGTGGGGATCGAATCCACGCCTCCTCGAGACCTCTCTTGAGTTTACTGATGCCTCCTCGATAGAATAAATATATTCGGCGTTAGGCTATTTGGCCCGCACAGAGTAATCCTGTTTTTGAATAATAATCGAGCACTCGACATAATCCAATATTCATCGATTATTCAAATACGGCATTAAAGTTCAATCATTGAGCGACCCCGTTACCGCTGCCGTTGGGATTCCGTAGAGAAGGTACATCGAGATGTTCCATTAGAACCGAACTGATTCTTGATCGCTGCTCCAAGTTAAAATGACTTGCCAAGTGCAAATGCTTTTAACGGTGTAATGTAACAGACTTCCGGTTATCGGTAAATGTTGACATAGATTAGTTCTCGGGCGGAGAGCACTCGGCGCCGCTCGCAGCATCTCCAGTGCCTTCCAACGTTTAGATGAATTATCAATATCCGGCAATCTGTGGATAATTATTATTCAACTTTAACGCTGTTTAACTTGACTATATCTACTTTGTTTACTTAGCTAATTTTTTTATTCAACGTAGTCTAGAGACGAGCGGGATGTTCATCTAATCGTATTACCTGCCTGCAACAATGTAATACCAGTTACGACAGTGTGGACACCACATTGCTTCTCATTGCTTTTAGAAATGACTTGTTAAGTCTAATTGCCTTAGTAATTTTACTCGGTAGCGTCCTTCAAACCGGAACCATGGTACTGTTTGGCGAAAGAAATAGGAACTGCGATGGTACATATCTTGAAGGTCTCTGACAAAGGCTACGTACCATATACAGGCTTAACTGACCTATTAGTGTTATTAAGTTTTGTAGCTATAACTGCAATCTTTCCAGTTAATTAGCTTCCATTAAGCTTGAGCATTTCATAAATAGTTTCCAAGTGGATGCAAATTTATTCTTCTACTTGAAACGCTCCGTCGCGTGACGTCATCGCGACTTGTAGCGTTAATCGGTCGCTCTACACCGCGAGTTCAACTGCGAACGGTTCAGTTAAAAGCCTCAAAGAGCAGGCTTCGTATTGTTAGCATCTAGTGAATATTCATGAGGCACGCGTTAAAGCTAACCGTATCTTTAAGTCGTAAAGGTAAATTAAACTTTAAACGGCGCCGTTACAGCCCCGCTACGGAACCGCAACGAAACGAAGTTCAAGCTCTATTTATATCGAAGTTAATCGATAAGTAAATTGTGAGAGTGGGAGTAAAGTAAGTACTTGATTAAATAATAAACAGCTCAATGTTGCCACTGAGATAAAGAGCTTTGACTTTATCCACTACGACAGCCAAGTGTGGGTTGGCAGAAGCCAGATATTCGCATAAGTTGCTCTTGGAATATGTCGGTTTCTTCACATTGTTTTTCTTCACCGTAAGCCTAACTTTAGTTGGAATGAAACCCGCGCCTCTTTAGACGTATAACGCATTCGACCGCTTTACAAACTGAGCCGTCACGGCTCCCGTGCATTGTGTATTCACATAGTAAATTAATATGGGTACAGCGTTGAACAAAGCGGTCGCATTGTTGCGGTGAACTGCAACACCCAGCCGCTGCCCTGGAATGCAGCCAAGGTATCCAAATTTAGATGCAACGAAATGGTCCAAAATTTATTGTTTAACTTACACATTTAACTGTACAGTTAAAAAGGAGGACAAATTGAATTAACTGAAAATAATCTAATTTTTACTTTAGACTTTTTGATATTGGGGTAGTATTCGGAAGATACCCCGGTTCTGGAGGGAAGTCAAGGTTATCGATGAAATCCGGGATTTCTTGCGGAGCGCCTGGTGCTTGTTCTACACCTAAGCATGTTTCAAGAAGTGCTACAATCCTCTAGGCACCCTCACTTAAATACTACAGACACGTGACCATCTCGTATGTTTCGTTCCTCTCGGCTAAAATCAACTCATAATCTATTCCATACAAATTCAACTACGAGTTCCACAAAGTATATTGATCGATACATTCCCTCATTGACATTTTTGGACGATTTAAAAAATTTTAACGCCGCTGGGCTATTTCTTAGGGCATAAAATGAATGCTGATGAGCTGTTTACTATGACTCTAATTATTAGTAAAACAGGACTTCCTGTTCGAATTAATAACAGCTCTAAATAGACTGCTAAATTCTCAAGAGAAGTAGCTCTTGTTTGCAGGTAGCTAGTACACTGTACTGCCGCATGCTTCACACGAATCTTCTGAAACAAACAGAATTATGAACTACGATTAAATACCTCATTTCCGGCTTGTTACATTATACTTCCGGCCGCAGTTCCTTCTGTGTAAGTAGATAAGACTCATTATTCATTTAGACAAAATTGTTGCCATATAAATAATTAATTCAGGCATTAAAATTTTTAAACAGCTAAACGGATGGGATGTTATCTTTATTATTTGCCTTCTATAGAAAGAAGCCCTAATGCTCAACACGCTTTATTAATAGGTACTCGGATATTTGGTCGATTCGATCTAGTGTCTGTCGGTTAAATATGCATTCAGTTCAATGTTCAGTCGGTCAATATCTTTTTATTAACTACTAAACACTGGTAGTATATATTTTAAACTAAATAGATGGATGGACCGTGGTGGGATAGGAACCGGCCAACAGTAAGTTGTGAGGTACCGTTCTATTCCAGCAAGAACTTTGAGCTTCAGAGTCTTTGCTTTGTACTCGATGGACTGCCGAATGTAAAGATGAATAAATGCTGATTGGCCACGTATCATGAAAGCTTATCAATAAAGCTCCTGTCTCCGGCACAGGACGAAGTCCAGCTTCAATTAATGTGGGAGTGCATTGTCAGGCCGATGGAGCCGTATCGGAGCCGATCACACAAATTGCATGGCGATTAAACGATTCCGTTGCTTGGTGGAATTACGGTTCGCGTGATTGCTGTGCCGTTGTTGAGTTGATTGCGACCGTTTACCGAAAACCGGTGACTTTTATATTCATCCGACAAAGCGTGATATCCATGATCAACACTTGGAGATAATTAAAGCAGGGATGGCTTAAAGAGGCGCGGGTTCGAACCTCACTGAGCTTGAGCTGCTGATAAAGGAAACCATCTGAATGAAACCGACACGTTTCCACAGCAGTTTCTGTGAACAGGTGGCACGCCAACCCGCTCTTGGTTTGTGGATAAAAGGCCGGAGGAAGCGAGTACCAGCTGCGGGAATATTGAGTGGTTGTTTCTTATTAGAATAATGAAGACATTGAAGCTAATGGCTGCATGCATTAAGTGCTAGCTAGATAGTAATGGGAAACTGTGTAACCGTCATCCAGATTGCTCGTTGGAAATCGCTGCTTATTCCAAAATCGTATGTATGACATTTTGAGCCTATTTATAATATTAAACTTATATTTCAGAATAAAATGTCAACGTTTACAACAGTAAAGTAACATCCGTTACTGCTGTAATTTGATTACTTACAAGCTCTTTAAATCGTACAGCTATCATCAAACTACTCCTATACTTTCACACACGTGTGTCTATTACATTACAATAAGAATTGAACTCTTTCCTGTATAATAAAAGTAATGAAAGTATTAAGATATAAAATTAATTATGGCTATTACTGATTAATGATAAGATCTGGTTATTATCAGACATCTCTTTGCTGGCAGTGGGTTATTAGGCAATCATGCTTATTCTTACTTATTAAATGCACTACAGCATATATATTAACCTAGCCGTATACATTAACCTCTCGATAGATATCCTCGTCGTTTCCTAATTCTCTTCTGCTCTTCTTGGTACATCTTGTTCATTATAAGCATCTCGTCAATTCTAACTCTATTTCAGTTTTCATATTGTGTTCGCTTACGAATGAAGGTTGCTTTACTTTGTTTATAATTACAGTCAAAGGCATTCGAATGTACAATTGTAAAGTGGAATTTTATTCGCTAAGCAACTGCTGGTAAAAAGGTGCAAAAAAAAATCGCAAGCGAAAACAATCTCCAGTGGAATTTGAATTTTTTTTCTTCGTTCAAGTTACGATCGCACTCCGCCCGCTCGCTGGGGACCTGTGCCGGCGGCGAGTCGACGACAGATCGATTTGTTCGTGCACTTCGGAGTGACGAAGCCACTAAGTGATAGAAACTGTCACTACGAGACTGGTGGTTATATAAAGTGATACTAACACCCGACTCAAACGTATGACAAAAAAATACTAATGCTTCTAGTAGGTGTCTGCTAGCGTCTACGTTCCGCGGCAGCTATTATTTCTGCCGACAAACAGTACTATGTAAACACTGCTGTGTTCTGTTTTATAGTACTCTCCCACAACGCTGGAGGCTTCTTGTTTCGTCGGCCAAGACCCACTTCGGGTTGCTGAGCCAAAGGAGTGAGTGAGTGAGTCTGTTTTATAGGGCTTTGTAGTTAATGACATTACTGGGGTAACGAGAATTAATATTCTGTGGGAGCAAAGAGTGGGTGTTGAGAACACCCGTGGACGGTATTCGACTGTGTTCTGGCGAATATTGGGGAGAACGTCTTTCCATTTAATTTGTCCTGGCTCCGATATTCCAAACTCGGAAGCAATAATAAACCCACTTACCTTACTCAGGAACGTCCTCGAGGGTAGACTGGCGGGAATATCCGGATGGCCGGAGTTCCAGTCTTCAGGCACTATTTTTCACTATATTGATTTTATTAATACTACGGAGCTCTCCTTACTCGTCCGTCGATCCCCTTTTATACCCCGAACTCCCCCACTCCGTCAGAGGGTGTCACTCGTGGTGGACGCCCATTGGTCCAGCAAGTGAGCTACGTCACTGCTGCCCAAGCGCTGGCAATATCAGAGCACGAACATATTCTATTTCTTAAACCCAAGTCCAAAATCTACTGTGTATACCATCCAAACTAGCGCTATGTTATCAGCAATTGTATTATCGTTAGGTTAACATTTGACTCGTCACATTGCTTAATTATACTAAAAATGTCCTTTGTAACAATATTTTAATGCCGAAATAGTAATGTTGACAAATTTATACTATCCTCTGTATAAGTCTAGAGGATACTTTCAACAACGTTACATTAAAAGAGTGAGTCAGTTACATGCGAGAGGCGAAGTAAATCACAAACGAGTTCAGTAATGAGAAACGTTGCTTGAATTTTTAAGTACTACAGCATCGACAGGTACGAACTGCAGCTGGATGAATAATCGAAGTGTAACTTGCAACTTAATGTCTAACTTAAGAAGATTTGTTCTATTAAATTTCATCATTACCTTTCACATCTACCTGCATCAGATCATTCCCAGCGGACCAGAATCAAGTCGATTACAATCGGAGAATTTTTCATCAACCTTTTACATCTCATATCTTCAGATTCCATTCTGTTTAGTAATGTAATATATAACTCGCCCAGAACGGAAAGTATAACAATAACTTATATTGGTGGTAGGTCTCTGCCGGAGATCGTCTAAGTCCATGTTCAGGTTTGAAAGGAGTTGTAGCTAATGAAATTACTTAGGTAAAGTAACATCCTGTATCTCAAGGCGACGAGAGTAATGTGGTGCTGTGTATATCTTCCTAACTAATATAACACTCATGGCCAGATTTATTAATATCAAGTCAACGACTTGCTAGTCTAGTTGCTTCAAAAAAGAACAATGGTATGTCTGTGGCTGTCGCCTAAATACTTAAGATACCTTCTATGTCTTATTCTAAGTACAGCAATAAGATGATGCATCTTCTATTGCGTAGTATTGAACTACACATATTATATGTCGTTTGAACATGTCTAGATACAAGTAGGCATCGGAAGTTAACATGTATCGATGTACGAGGAGCGAGCCTTTGAAGCTCGATATTGAATGTACGCCTAAAGCGAAACCGCAGCCTCATGCAGCCGGAGAGGACTGCTTTTGGAAGTCAACGAGACCTACCTCACAGATTCAGATTTCAAATCCAACCACTTTGTGTGAATGTCTTGGCTATTTCTCAAATTATTATTGATCAGCACAGCACGTCAGTTTTTTCCATGCATTCCTATCAGACGCTAACTCATCATTTACCCCTTACGAGTATTTCTTTTGCTCTCCTACTGAAAGCATTCATACCTAAAACTTTATTAGCTACATAAGTTTCCTTACAAAATATTATGTTCGATCTAGAACAATTATTCTATTTGAACATTTCTACCACAGGTATCAATATTTCTCATCTATATTAAAAACAATAATATGAAAAAAACTAACAAGTTTTCCTAGTGGCAAGTCTCAGTTACCTGACTGTCTACGTATCACTACAGTTTTTAATAATACTGTGGAAAATTTACTGTGTTTTGGTTAGCAAGTAGCTATAGCCAGTGAAATTACTGAAGTTATAGTTACAGAAATTTAAAGTCAAGTATCAAGACTACGAGCACAATGTGGTGCTGTGCATATCCTAACTAACGCCATGTTTGTGCAGGCGTATTACTGAACTGTCTGCACCTAGTTTAAAACATCGACCACAAGTTGAAACGCATAAATATCTTATCAGATAACGGCTGATATAAAATTTATTACAACATTTTAATGAAGGTTATTTACACCCGATACCACTCCCGATAAACGCTGGCACCGCGCGAATTTATAATTCGCTGGTAACACTAATTATTCAAGTATTAATTGAATGTACATACAACGTTTTAAAGGGGTGAATGTGTATCTCATTATCTGTCAATTAATGTACATATCTACCGATCATCCTGTACATATATAATATTTAGAAGGAGGAAGTGTGGAAGATGGTGGCTTATCACTTTAACTTAACGTTGGCAACTTGGTTGGTTGTTGCAAACCGCCTATTTTAAATTATTTAAAGACTAACAAACATTTCTCGGAAGATCGTCATCTACAGGGTCCGACCGGTTCCCTCTGTTTATCGTACCAACAAAGATACAAAAAGAAATCGTTTTTTTATATATTTACTTACACAAGGAATTTGAGACTCGCAGAAATTTAAATACAACCTTTGAAGAAATGTCCGACCTGTAATCCGCTTAAGTAAATAGCTCCTCATTCCTTTTAGCAAAATTTTGTTTACTTCTATTTATATCTATTTAACTTTCTCATTCATTCAAATATTATTTTCAGAATGAAGGGAGCTCGTCTTCTTCACCTGGAACCTGAACTTCGGCAATCTGATCCAAACAACTCTATTACGATGTATGTCAAAAGTGTCGCGAATAATAAATAGTTATGACTAAAGTTCGAAACGAGCGACTAATAAATCATGAAGAGCGGAGCGGGAAGAAAAAAAGCTTTCGACGTACCTTTATAAGTATACTTTAGTTATATTTCAGAGGAAGCCCGTGAAACTACGTGTTAAGGTTTCATACAAATTAAATAATATAACGCTGTGAGAGTTTTTTTAATACAAATCCGCATTAGGTCTTACACCTTCAATCAAGACCAAACTCAACTACAAGCACTGGATTCAGTGGAAAGGCAGACTGTGAAGCTTGTTTATGATCACGTACTCATCTCTGAAATCTTTAATTTTGGATAATCTGTGCCATACATTAATTGACTACAAAATAGTTATGCATTCAACCCTTGGAAGCTTTATATCTATTACCAATTAATAGGTTTTGTTATCTGTGTATATTATCTCAGATTCAAAATTATAAGTTTTCGCAATCGCCTCCTTACAGATATACAAAATGTTGATGGAGATATACAGACACCCACACGACTGCCGCACGCAGATATACTGGGATTTTCGGAATACCTGCATTTAATTGCACAATGCACTCCCACGTGGCTGCGTCTTGAAATTTAATTAAGCTAAGCTATTCAAATCGCTGGCCTTCATTAAGCTGTTTGATATGCACCAGCGAACCGTTGTATATAACATCTAACGCGAGAACCTAACAATATTAAAATCACAACAGATACGTTTCACAACCATCGTAACTATCAAAAATGATACTTGTTATGTAGTAGCTAATGTATCAAAGCGTAGAGTACAGTGTCTTGTGTAAATTTCCTAACTCGCTTTCATATTTACTAATCAACAAATGAACATACTCCTCTCAAAGCTTTGACTAAAGTTTGAGGCATGAAATCAGAAACAAGTTCACTCGAAGTTTTCAAACCACGAACATACATACACTTTGTAAGTACTAATGCGTTGCAAACATACTCTTATTTTGTCGTTGGTTAAAATATTGGTTAACATTAGACCTTATTTAGGAGTCGTATTGAAGTGGAACTGCGGTCAGATCACATTTTAGCCGAAGCCCCAAATTGAAGTTAAAGTGCCGTGTATATAACCCGATTGGCGATTGTGCGGAGGTCTCCGAGCTGGTGGATCACCTCACCCTCCTCGTCTCTCCCCACTCCTAATAGAGTCCTATTCAGTTTCGGAGCACACGAGCGGGACCCTAATCTTTGGCAGTACCGAATTTGGTTGGTAATAGATCGTGAGGTGCGGTAAGGGTTGTGTCGGTAACAGTAAATGGTTGTAAACGAAGTAAGAAAGAAGAAAGAAAATAAGCTTTGTTCGGTAAAAAATACAGATTTCTTAATAATGGTTATTAGTATATATATAAAAAAAATACAGAAAAGGCACCCAGCTCAGCTACATGCTGCAGAAAAAATCTGCAGCGCTGATTCAGCTGGTGGCGGTCAGCTAGAGTTAAAAAAAAGAAATTGCAAGAGAGGAGGGAGCTTATTAAGAAATTTACACATATAAATAATAAATTACAATTACTACTAGGGATAGATATACTAAGAAAGACACAAATAGTACTTAAAATACCACTGAAAAGACTTGATGGTATTGTAGTGATGTGGTGATGTGATGTACGGTGGTGAAACTCTTACAACTAGCAATAGAAATGATAAGTCAATCCGCCTGGGATACGTGCACTTATAATTTTATGTCAGTTAGAATGATATAATATATTTATTTATTTATTTATGTATGTATTTATATGAGTTGTATATATGTAGTTTTATTAATCAATTAAATTGTCTCTACACCTGCCACAGCATCTCTTCACGTGTCGGGTGGACTGGTAGAGAATGCCTACTGGCATTAAATCCGCCCTTTGTGAACTAGTTTTAATTACACATAAAAGAAAATGAATAAAATATATTTAGTACTATATTTTGCTTAATAATTTATGGTATAAAAATGTTATAATCGACAGTATATTAAATAGCTGTGACCCCGTCAAACCGGAACATAGCTATGTTAGTACAGTACCGTTTGTCCAGCAATAGACACCTATCAGCATTAGTCTTCCAGGATATATCACTTTATATATGTTTGTATAAAATTAATGGTATGTTGGTCCAAGTTAGCGTGTTACCGTGGGAATCGCAACGTGTGTAAGTAGGTTTAACTTAAAAGGGAGTCGCAAATCCTTTTTTTGTCGATTCGCTCCGCATTATCCGCCGCCGGCGCTCCCTTTATACGTACACTTTGAATAATCGCTGTTTTGCGCAAAAAACGATCCGACGTTTGTTTACGCGTAAAGAATAAAGCGCCCACTGTTGGGACTCGCCTTCTCTCACAATGAGGAAGCTGTGTCACTCATTCACGAAGCTGTTGATTGGATAATATCAGTTTCATCGCGATTCTTTGCCTTCAATAGAAGTTCAAGCCAAGTGGGGACCGAATTCTCTTCTACCTTTCCCTTTATATATCTACTGTCTTCTACCTACTTTATATATTGAGCCACCACAGCATATTACAATACTATTAGCATACAACAATACTATTATAGAGAGCGCGTAAGTATAGACTGGTAACAAGATATCAACATCCTCAATATTCTAGTTACATATAGATATCTGATGGATACATTTCCGATAGCAAACATATCATTACACAACTATATATATGTGGAAGAAATTAAATATCACTGGCTTTATCCGCCAACCCGCACTTGAGCAGCGTGGTGGGTTAAGGCCAAAACTCTCTCCATTAGGAGAGAAGGCCCCGTGTCCCAACAGTGGGAACATGCAGAAGGATGTAAAAAAAAATGTATGTGGAAATAGTTTATATTTAAATTGTATTTTAAGAAGCTTTTTGGTATATTATATTTTAGAAAAGAAGAAGGATGTCAGATGATGAATGACAGAGAAAAGATTAGTTGAAAATATTCAATTATACACAGAAATTAATGATTTTGGCTGTTTATGTATGTATTTTTTGATAAACGTTCTCTTAAAAGCTTTGATATATATGTATTACTTATATGTATGTACAGTCTCCTGGTTTTCTTGCGCTCATTCTTCTCAGGTCCGAGGCATTTCTGTAGCAAATGGCTTTTAGACATTAAATAAAAAACAATTTTTGGCCTATAAATACTATCACTGTATTAAAAATACATATTACATTCTGTGTCTCATATACAAAGGTAAGTTTTAAGTTAGTTTAAAAGTTAAAAGCGATTTAACCATACTCAAAGGTTAGAGTAAAGGTTTGGATAGATTATCATTGATTTTTGTTGACGAACTGTCGAGGCGGGTGAGATGTTCAACTGATGGTAATACTGTTACAAAAATGGCACTAATTAGGATATAAGATATGAAGTCTCGTCACTACAGTAATTTTACTAGCTACGACGCTTTTTAAACCGGAACACAACAACCTTTACACAGTACTTTTTCGTGGCACAAATCGGTGCTGTGGTACCTATATAATCTGCAACTGGACCTACCATCAGTACTTTATTAATATATTAAATTATCTTATCATGCGAACAGTTCAATATATTTTCTTGTAATACTTTATTTCGCGTTTGTCCAATAGTTTGGGTCCCGGGTCCCGTAATATTTCAACCGTGAGTTACGTTCAATTTGTTACCTCAGTTACGTTTAAACGATGACTCATCTCTTACGTTTTTCTTTTGCAATAACTACGTATTTTTACTGAAATTTTGGTAACAAATAGTTACTGTGATGTAGTTAATCTTAACTTGGACATATGAGTCTCTCAGTTACTGTTTTTCATTACTAACTAACCTTCGAATTGATATATCTTGTCTCGTGTTTAAGTGCATCTACTTTTTTAACCTGCTTAGCGTCTCGGTTAGATTTTTACGAGAGATTTCTTCATTTTATCTTGACAGAACTTTTATAAAGTAGCATATGATAAGAAACTGCTTTATAACAACTGAATATTGTTCTAGCTATGAATGTATTATAGCATATTCTGGGTGAGAACACTTCTCTATCCGCAGCCTTGTTGAAAAATGTGTGTAATGCCTTTAACCTTTTGTAGACTACACCTCCGTTGGCCTTTGTCAAATAAAAAGGACATGAGATAAAGAGTTGGCAGATTAATTTCCTGTAATTAAAAATGATAACTACAGGGTGTTCTATCTGCAGGCGTCAGTCAATTAACATGAGCGTATATTTATTCCGGTCCCCGTCCGATATCGCAAAGCAATTCCGAAGCTCAGCGGAACCGGCCCCAATTAAATTTTGCGATGAATAAATCGTCACCTCGCAGACATAGCTGCCGGTTATCCGGCTCTCGCGTCAACCGAGAACGAACCGGTACAAAATTAAATGTTTAATCACGGCGTTAAAGTTAATAACTATCAAATTATTTTGCTATTGGAAGTTTAAATTAGCGGTTAAGTTGACACGCGGCCGGTAGTCGAGTACAGTGGGTTTGAGTTAACTACTACAGGAACATTAAGTTTATCTGATAGTAAGTAATAATAATGAGATGTGAATATCAATGAGTAGGAGACGATATAAGAGAATGTTAAAAATAAGAGACAAAGGAGATAACAATTAGAGAAAAGGAGATCAATGTTCTTCAACAGAAATGATGATAGATAATGATTTGGACTAATCGCTTCAATTTTAGTACGACTCTCAGGGTCTTGGTTATTTTTTGGTTTATACATTAGATTAGATAGACATTTACGAGTTTCTTTTGTAACACACACCGAAGTACTAAAAGAACTTTATTAAATTTCTGTCTAGCTCAGGATAAAGAAGGTTTACCTCCGGTAAAAGACGGGCAATTTAAAATGAAGAAAAGTCTTACAATTAATACTGACTTACCACCAAATAGTTTGTGTGTACATTTATATCCATAGTTTTAATTTGTTGCTAAATATCAACCAAAACTATTTACATTTATATTAAAAAAAGCAGTTTCATATTTGTTACAAATCATTGATTTATATCCCTTCCTTGATTTCAACTTATGTCAATACAAATTTATTAAAACTGTGTAAAACTATAATTACATGAATTCCCACTTCTGGTTGGATAGAAATAAGACTAAAGCGAAACGTTTAATTAAAAACTGCTTCAATTATCACCGTTTCAAATATTTTAGTACTGGCGCACCTCCAAAAGAATTACTGGGTCGCTCGATACCAACATTCCCTCGCACCCACAAATTTTAAACCGCTGTAGCGAAATTAATTAAATCTAACGCTTGTTACCCGTGGACTTAACAGGGCTTCGGTTGCGGATATTAAATATTAAGTTTCATGTATTCGTAAATGAATATTCACAACTTATCCCAGAGATTTCCAGACTTTTTCTCGTAGACCACTTTAAAAATCTAGCCGGTTCCATTGGACCACCTTCAGCTCCAAATAACAATCGCTGAGCTTTTTAAATATTATCCATCTACATGATAGATGGCGACAGGTTACGGGAACTACGTGCGACTCCCGGATGCCTCTCAAGTTGAAGGGCAAAATATATAAAACAGTTATAAGGCCTGTCGCCATGTATGGATCGAAATGCTGGGCTGTTAAGGCGGCTGATGAAAGACGAATGCATGTAACAGAGATGAGAATGTTGAGATGAATGTGTGCTTTGACGAGAATGGATAAAATACGGAATGAGTATATAAGAGGGAGTGTGAAAGTGGCACCAGTGATAGATAAGATGCAAGGAAAACGTTTGGCATGGTGTGGGCATGTGATGAGAATCATGTTACGAGGAGAGTGTTGGATCTGAATGTGGAGG
>DWHU01000921.1:0-14857 GCA_018247975.1 Parides photinus | reverse complement strand
ATACAGTCTCTGTAGCAGTGGCGTGCACAGGATTATGGTACAGGGTATGCGGCAGAGTACTCGGTCACAAAAACATTTACTTTTCTAGTTTTTTAGCATAGCCACAGCCACGAGACGGATCCCTAGTTCGGAAAGCATACCAACAGAACAAATTTTGTTGCAAGATATCCGATGTGCGAACGTTTTATTAAAATATTTGTGAATGGCAAGTAAAGCAGCACTGCCTTTCAGCCTGTATGGAGCGTACGCCCCTGCTCTGTAGAAGCCATGGTTTGATCGAGACAGCTCATCTGACCCGTGCTCGCGGACCCGGGGTCCACAGCCGTTATATTTTAGTTTCATCGGCAGGCACTTAGCACATAATAAATCTTGAAGTTAAAGGTTAATTCCATGATAGCCGTAAAACAGCTTTCGGGGGCGTATGACAACCACCAACACATATTAAGTCAGCATGATGAATAATGGCTCTTTCCTTACCAGAGAAGACTTCTAGTCTTGGAGTAACTTTAATCCAATGAACTACATTTATTTTTAAGATTCATGAATAGTTAAAATTTAACTTACGGATTGGGAACCATCCTTGTCCTTCGGATCGGCCTCCATTACGAGATCAAAACTAAATATTTCATCAAACTGTGGATTGACTGTTTTCTTCTTAGGTTTTGTGCGCTTTTCGACTCTGCGTCCGTTGGAATAGAGTAAGGTGACGAGAGCGAACGGGTCACACTGTCCGTTCTTGGTGGTGAGTTCTGAGCATTCGAGTACTCTTAAACGAAGGGTGTCCGGGCCCACGCGGGCCGCGCAATGCCTCTCGGGATCCGACCAGTAGTCGGCGGCGGTGGGAGTGGGCGAGGCGTCCGGTTCGGACATCGTGTGCATCGGAGGTTTCGATCGAATGGCCCACTGTGCTCGATCCTTCAGACTCTCCGAGCGCGATAACGCGAGCGTCGGTTCCGTTGAAACCGCACTTAACAGCTTCTTGCTCGTCGAACTAGAACAGGAACCAAACCTCATACTCTCTTTGCAATACTCCGATAGCCTAACAAGGTTGTTTCCCCTCGTTTTTGAATTGTCTGCCGCCGGGTCCGGGTCTGGCGGCTTCGGGTCCATTCGTAACCGTTTTCTCGAATCCTCGAGAGTGAGTTCGATGTACGCCTTCCCTTGCACCTCTGAATCCTCGTCGACCGGTCGCAACGCGAACCAGTGATCCTTGTTATTGTATCGCTGCAAGTCTTCTCTTTTAATTGCCACCTTGCCCAGGACCCTGTCTTGTTTGAGGTGCTTGTCGCGGTCGAACACGTATATCGAAAGGTAACGAAACCTTCGAGGCACTTCAAACTGGAACTCCTCGCCGAAGAAGGGGCTGTAATGAAGATAGCAAATAATATAAATTGTTGTAACAATGTTATATAGTAAAAAATAAATACTTTGTTAATAAAGGTTGATGTTTACTCGTGTTTAACCTTCAACTTAAGCAAAGATATATTACTAACGCACGTATTTGCATATCTGTTTTCGTAATTATAAATTCTGAATACTGTCTGTTTCTCTTCGGTAAATTGATAAAATTCGTTAAATAAGATAATTTGGAGCTTATTATCCTTTTTTATAATTTTAATGTTATAAAGAAAATGTGTAGCAAATAAAAGATATTAATATTTCTATTCATAACTAATGTCGTTATTAACGGTTGAAACAAAAATACTTTATAAAAGTCGCTGTACAAAAGGAGAAACTTGAAGATGATAATGCAAAACACAGCAGTTATTAAAATTACTGTTTTGTATGAATATAATAATTCTAAGCCGGCGGTGTTTACATTCAGCATACCTCGCTTTATGAAATAGCTACTTTCTCTGTTCTTGGAAATATCAGCCTAAATATAAATTTACCATATTTTTCATATTGTTTCATTTACCATATTGTTTCCAAGAACAGAGAAAGTAGCTATTATTTTATATTCATATTTTTAAAGTCGATACAGAACATTTTATTCTAATTAATACGTGAAAAAATTTCCGGTTTAAAAAATAAATCCCAAAATTGATATGTCGATTGATATCGACTAATATACTAAGTAACAACGGTGACACAACTTATTTAGTCCGCCAGTTTATTTGTCTTACTATCGAAATAAAAAGTAAGAAATGAAAGGCTGCATTTTGAAAATTTTTTATAGTTACTTTTTTGTACATATTTACTTTAATATTACGACGTTTATAATACCAAGACGAATTCTGCATAGTGATAATTTTTCTTTTATTTTTTCATGGACAGGCTTTGAACTGCATTAAATTTTAATTGCGTGTTTTTTCACAAATGACTAATAGCAGGCAATTTTTATAAAGCACTTGATAACAGCCAAGTTTTCTCCTACATGTTTACGTGTTATTGTCTTAATATCCTGGCAGACCTCTCGGTGTATGTAACGCCATCAATCAACTTTATTTATTTGATATGTTAACGGCGACAGATAGTAACTACACTTCCGTTGTAAACTGTTGTCAATAATATTATAAATGCGCGTATCAACACTTCGTACATGATTATTATTACAATGTTATTTTCACGCCACCAACTATAATGGTTTTTAAAACGAAGAAACAAAATTCACAAGCCGTAGAAAGATTTCACTATGTAATTGCGGTAAATTATATTTTTATGTATATTACTTTTTGTAATCTATAGTTTATTACTAACCTACAGCATTCTACATAATGTGGCCAGCCATATAAGTGCAAAGGCCTTTGAAAATTGTGCGTTGTGCTTGGAATATGTCGGTTATCAAAATCATATCTGAATTCTTTTAAATGCAGTAGTACAAGCCTAACTTCTGATAACTTGGCATTTAATAAATATTTGTGCATTAGTTATTGAGTTGGTGTTCGTTGCTCCTGTCGGTGTGCACTCGTACATTATAAGGTACGATCCCGTGGACACATCCGGCGTCAACTTGATATTTATAAATCTAAGGCGGCGTTGCCACCAACGAACCGGGGGCGGCTAACGAACACGCACATGCCGACCTAACACAAATAATAACAATTCAACTTTTTTTTACAACCAATTATTAAACATAAGCAAACAAAAAGTTATTACGTCTCTAATATCAACAATTTGCAAGTTATTCAAAGAGTACAACGATTTCCTGGACATCCACAACGATGCCCCCAACAAGCACCGCCGAATAATTATTGACATTTATTAATAACAATTGATCAAAATTCCTCTTACCTTCTTTTGTGTTATCTTTTTATAATTCTAAGTATTTTAATTTATTGCATACTGTATTTATTTATAATTGTCTTGTTATGTTATAATTCCATATTATTTATGTATTTTCCAAAAGTATTGGTACTAATACAAGCGTTGGTAAATCAATAAATACATAGATATAATATAATAAATTGATGTGTATAGGATGCTTGCTGATGTACCACTATAAGAGGTCATGTAAAATTTTTGACAGATGCTGTACCTAATAAGGATGATATAGATAACATGTTAAATTACTCCAGTAATTTCAAACCGGAATACGATAATGTTTCCATAGTACTGATTGGCGGCAGAAAACTATTATTATTATATACTATATTAAATACGCTTGTTGTTATTCAATTGGAGAATAGCCAAACGAAAAGATAACTATATTGAGTACAGTGCATATGATACAATAGAGCAGGGCCCTTACTGTGATGAGATAAGAGATAGGTGATTCATCGGCCGACTCTCGACGGACATTTTTAAATAGTCTATTCAATAATTGGAGCAGGCCACACCTACACTCGTAGTCGTAATAGTCGACTGTACATATAACAGAGACGCACTTAAACTTGCAGCCGTCCCGTGGCCTATTTTGACGAGAGTGATGATCATTTTACGCGCTACGAACTTCCGCCGTCAATTTATCACTTAAAAGCTTCCGCTCGACGCCGCATCGGCGCGAGATTTACAAACTATTCTCACACCTGAAGGGTGAAAACGTTTTTTATTATTAGCATTCAACATCTTAAGATGTTATATAGATATTACATAACTTTTATCAAGGCGACAAAAAAATTTAGTGTTATATATACCATTGTGTTATGGGGAGGCGTATTTACAAAGAAGTAAACGTCTCTAATCTATAACGTTAAAAAAAAACGCATTTGACAATGTTTTACGTTACGTATTTCCCATAGCTATAAATAATAAATAAATAAAAATCTTTGGACAATTCACACAACACTGTCTAGTTCCAAAATAAGCAGAGTATACTCACTTATGTTATGGTTATACGTATATGTGTATGTGTTATGCGTGTAAGATAGCTGATAAACTACATAAATACTTTTTTGTAAATATATGAGTGTCATACATATAAAACACCCAGACTCAGAACAAATATTGTCCGTGGCGGGAATCGTTATACTGTCTCCTCCTCGTCCTCACAAATGCATATATTTTTCACCCAACGAAGTGACGATACTAACAAGACGTTCACCTGAAGGTGAAAGCCATGCATGCTGTCCTACAACAAGGCGCTAGTTAGGATTTTATATACTGCATTTAATGTGCTTGTACATAAGATGTTTAATCATCATTCAAACCTGAACATAGAACTATGAATTGTGATTAGTTTATAAACATACATATAATTAACTCACTTTCTTCGGGAATGTATAGACATGTCTGATGACGTTTTAAGAAAGTGTTGTACGTCTTGCCAGAATATACGAGGTTAACCTCATTATAATGTTACTCATTGCTTTTTTATCAGTAAATAAAACATTAATATTAACGCGTCAATAATGTAATTACTTTTACTTCTGATTACTGTTTAATGACGTAAAAACGGCGCGGCTCTTTTAAAGAGAGTAAACATGTGAGAATTGTATATGCACCGGGGAGCGTATCAGCCCTAAACATATAGATAGTTTGAAGCAGACACAGCGATAAGGTATCGTGAGACAAAGAACCCATTAAGTGGACCGCTGTACGAGTGACGAGACGTTTCCTTCGATATCCGCCACCGCGTCCTGCTCACCTCTGGGGTCACTAAAATCATTATCGCGCTTCCGTTTCGATCGCACCACGAACTAATAACCCTTTCCTGTGCGATAGCGTTGAAGATCTCACAAAGACAGCCTAGTGACATATAATAAACGTATAAGCATTACTTATATTATCCATTTTATTAACTTAAAAATTTTTTCATTACATATACAAATCTGCCAAGCTTAATTTGAACCACTTTTCATTGTTCTAGAGGGCTGAAATTTTGCAAACAAACTAAGGATTGATGACAATACAATAATCCGTAATTTTTGGACCCGGACAACCGGGTCGCCGATGAGCGAGGTACCGGGGGTCTTCTCCGAAAATACGGATCGAATACTCGGGTATGACCTTGGAGAGCATTTTAGAACTTTTCTTTTAATATTTGATTTTAATAAGACATTTTTTAAAAATGTTTTTTTAATTTATTTATTTTTAATTAGAGCTTCTTAAACGGTGACTGGTGAGGAGGGTTGGAGCGGAAGGGCCGTTCCGCGCCGGTGATGCATGCACCGGAAGCACATCCGGGACGCGGCGCGCCGCAGCGCCGCACAATGAAACCCTCCCCTTTCCTAATCCCGAGAGAACGAACTCCCACCTCATTTTATTACTCTTTAGCACAAACGAAACCTACTGTTACAAAACAACTTTTTTTTTAATTTCAACGACCGGCGTATTCATTCAAAAATAAGTTCCTCCACGGTTCTCGTAAAGACCATAAACCTCGACAGAAACAGACTTATTTATATGTTATAAATATCGCGATGTAACAGTTTTGCCATTTTTTATTCCATATTTCTGTTACATATATAAATATTTAAAATGTTTGTAAATTGTTTGAAATATAGATCTCTCTATGGATACAAGTTTTCTCCAACCATTCCATTCAGTCTTTATCTAAAGATCCAACAATTTCTTGTGACTTGTTTTATACTATCAGCCCACCGTTTCATTGTTCCTCCAACAATTTTTTATCCTTTGGTCCTGTCCTATTGCACCGATTCTGTATTCCATCTCTTGTCCATGTAGCGTGAAATGAAATAAATACAAAAATGAAATATTTCAAGGATATAATTACGGATAACTTTGAAACTAGCATCTCTATAAATAAATTCCATATTCATTTGATTTCCTATAGCCGGCGGGGATTTTGGTCATGATTTCCGTTTACAAAACGTACACTAAGCACATTTGGTATTTATATTCATGTATGATGCGTCCTGTGCTCAGAAATCTTAAATGAGCAGTTCCTAGAACATGACACACCTATCTTTGACCGTGTTTTCAGAAACCGAGCACGGGTCTTTATTAATACTTCTTATCTACGTCCAAACAATGAAAACTTAATTGCAGTAATAACTAAATGTATATCAAATTCCTGTATAAAGTAACAAATTTAATAATTAACAGTGATGTTTGTAAGAAAACTATCATTAAATTAAAATTTTCTTTACTTACTGGCAAATATCTGATGATAGACTCTTGAAATATTATGTCGTATCTGCACTAAACAATAAAGATATAAATAATACATAAAATAATAACACAAAATCGTGTAAAATGTAATATTATAATATTTCATCATTCATTCCGTTGTACAAATATGATACTTTAATGATAATAAATCCTACTAATGAAACAGAGGTTTAATGTTAATCTGAATAGGACAAAACAACGAGAATCTGTAGTTGTCACTCGATTTTTTGTGTCTACGGTGTTATATAGGATGATTGGTAATAAGAAGTAAAAGGTTTAAAGGGGTGAATGCATAACTCATTTTCTGTCAATATTAATACACCCATCCAATAGTCCACTATTCACGCCTTGGTAGGTTTACATGTTCTAGGTACCAGTTGCGTAGAAAAAAACTACTCGAATGTATAAAATACTCACGGTAATTACGTTTAATTTAAGCTAACGGTCGTTAATTTCTACTCATTCAGAAATGGAGGAGCCTTGACCTAGTAAATTTATTTGCTCCCCAAACACGACGCCAGTCGCTCCCGGCCGATAGATAATGCCGGAAGCCCGTCCGGATATTTAACAAAGGGACCGTTATTCCGGTCATACGACATTCGGTACCGAATGTATTTAAAAAAAATAACAACCGTGCTTTTAAAAAGTTTTGTTTAAAATATTTGTAAGACAATTATAACACCGAGTTTTATACAAAAACAATAGTACTTGCAGAAACTTTTACTTTTTAGCATTTGACCACAAATTTTCTAATTTCAATAAAACAGTACCCGTATATTGAGTTTCAAAAAAGGATATATTTAAATATAAAAATATTGATAACAGGATGTTTATTTTTAAATAAATTCAGAAATTATTGTATCTAGGATCACCGACGATGGATTTTCAAGAGCAAACTTTAATTTTAAATAACTTTGTTTTTTTTAAATAAGAGTAATGTAATGCCACCTAGTAAAGTCTAAGTCCTTGCTGCTTCGTAAACAAATATACGACTACCTTCCTTATCACATTGAACGTATGTTGCTATAAGTAGAACTTATACTGTCCAAGATTGTGTGCGACTTAAATAGTCCATGCAAAGCATGGGAACGTAACTTAGGGTATACTTTACTTACTTAAGCGTTCTTTCCATTGTTGAAGTACGAAATATCTCTTCTTGGTCGAGTGACAACACGCAGTATATGTCACGGTGGCAGGCGGCGCCATTGTTGCGAGCAGGCAAGTTCTTGGCTTCACCTGCAAACGACATAAACTAGACTTTATCACAAGCAATATACATTACCAAGTGTTTACATTTACATACAATGTGTAATAGAGAGTCTAGTAAATATTAGAATACTTAAAGTACTGTAATAAATTTAGCAGTCATAATTACAACATTAGACACTTAAATGGTATATTATACTAAACTACAGTTCAGTATTTGACAAAAAATATCCAACTAGACTAAAAAAGGGTCAAGAAGTTCACAAGATATAATATAACGACCACCCAGTAGCGTGCACAGGGTTTATGACACAGGGTATGCGGCGGAGTACTCGGTCACTAAAACTTTTACTTTCATAGATTTTTAGCATAGCCACAGCCTCGTGACGGATCTCTAGGTCGGAAACCATGCGAACAGAACAAGTCTTGTTGCAAGATAAAAGATGTGCGAACGTTTTATTGAAAAAATCTGTGAACGGCAAGTAAAGCCCAGCCTTTCTGCTGCCTATATGGAGTGCACGCCCCTGCGACCCCCCGTAACAACATGGCGCTAGTTAGGATGTATATCCTAACTAGCGCCATGTTATATATATATGTTGTGTATACAGCAACACTGTGCTCACCTCGAGACAATGTATTAAATCTCATTACCATATTAATGTCATTAGCTACAACGCCCTTCAAATTGACACAATAATCTTTGCGGACTTGTGTTTGACAGCAGAAATAGAAGCTGTGGTGGTACCGTTAGATGGTCTCCCGTAACAGAGTTCGACCACAGTATATTATCATATTAAACATATCGTGGTGAATATTGAAATTATAATAATTTTAATTACTGCAAGCGAAGAGGCAACGCTAAAAGATTACACACGCGCGGTGATAATACTTCGAGTAACTTCACAAAGGAAGTATCGTATGCAGACAGAAGTGTTAATTGTGTGTCATATGATACGATGTATCTAATTACACTTGCTTGCCAACTACATCCAAGAAATAATATGTTATTCTATAACAACTACGAATACAACACATTTTGGTATAATTTTTGTTTAGTTATATCATGTATACATATGGCAACATTGAACGTTCGCTTAGTCTTTTTGGTGCATGCCGTCATCGCGTCATTTGCGTAAGCGCACAATAGTTCCGATAATGGAACTCCAATGGGCTGGGCTGCCCTAAGGCCACGTCTGTTAAACGTTATCGCATCCCTATCCGGACTCGACAGTATCAATACACAATGAAATTAATATTTTACGTTTGCTGTGTCTTTCAGCATTACTTTTACTAAACATCATAATCTATATATATAAAAGAAAGTCGTGTTTGTTACAACACTTATAACTCGAGATCTGCTGAACCGATTTTTATGATTTTTGTGTATTTGGATTTGTCTCCCTCGGGAATAGCAGAATACATCTTAACATCACATCATCTTACATCATCATCATAATAAAATACTTTTATATTTCTATCTATATTAATATTATTTTGTATCATTGTATTACGTTCATCAAAGCCTAAATTAGTTCAGCTAAAAGGTAACAAGAAATTCAATGACTGTTAGGCGGTACGAAGTTCGCCGGGACAGCTAGTATCAAATACATTAGGAATAAGTACTGCTAGATGCTTTATGAGACACATGAACGAGTCAGAAAATTCGCATAAACATATTTGTTATGACAAAATGCAATTAGAGAAATATTAAATAATGACGATGAATACATTATATTTACATGATAGCCGAGTGGTTACGGACCTCGGCTATCGATTCGGGAGACGCGGGTTTGAATGAGTTTTCTAATTACGTGCGTTTTAAGAAATTAAATGGTAGTAAGTAATCACTGGCATTCCCAAGGAGGGTTAGCGTCAGGCAGGCGGCCGGCTGGAAAAGCCATTGCCAAAACCTTAGCAGTGTGTTTAGCAGAGGTAAGGACAGACCCACTGAAAACTGACCCACAAAACCAAAATAAAATAATTGGGAAAATGAGGGAATTGGGGAAGACAAGGATATATGGAATTTGTATCCACTAAAGCCCCCTCAGTAGTCATCCCCAGTGCGTTTCAGTAAGTCTTGGTATCTTTGTGATAAACGCACCAGTACGTCTTTTTACTACGTCTAATACTTGGAAAACTTGGTTGGAAAACAGTAACCCTTTCCAATAACCCCGCTTACATACATCAAATACTAAATGACCTTCAGAGCTTGTTAACCCGAAAACGCCATTTTCTACGAAAGGCAAGGCTTCCTTTAGTCCTATTCTTAATACCCCTAGATTACAGAGCAAACTTTCTCTTATCGTACAAAGCATCTATTTTTTTATTGTCGAGAACAAAATTGCGCAACAGTCACAAAATTTTAATTACAGAGAAAAGTTTTCAAGAGATAAGGCTTTGAGTATTTAACAGTCACAGTTCTCAGGCACTTTTCTTTTGAAAATATTGTATTGTGTTTGAAACACATCGCCGCGTCATTTCACTATCTAACTACGCTGGCGTATTACAAAACTTGACCTCGCGTGGTTTTAATAAACGTATATGCTTTCACGTTTGTTTAGCATACTTGCACAGTTTGCAACAACACTTACAACTTATTTGATATCAACAAGGACTATAATAGTCTATTCGAAAATAACAAAAAGCAACTAAACTTGACAAAATTTATATCAAACTTAATTCAAAGTAAAAGTTACAAAATTAACTCAAATCGTAGTAAGAAGTAGAAAAATATATTAAATTTATATTATTGTATTACGTAATTGTAACATGTGATTAAGTTACAGTATTTTTTTAATGAAGCCACTTAATGATGGCACAAAAGGCGACTCGTACTCTGGTTGGTCAACAAAACGACCTCGTCAGATATATCTTTATACGGCGAGCCAAGGCGAGGTGACCGACCCATAAACAACTCCTGTATTAAGCATAACCCTAAACATACAACAACTTTTTATTTTCTAGTTCAAAGGGAGTGATTATTATTAGGTACCTTGGTAGGATTAGCTTCCAGTGACAGAAAATGAAAAAACTACGAAGTATCAATTACTAGTTTTGACTATTGAGTTGTTTCTTGCAGCCTCCATAATGAAGGGAAAATATATCGCATTGTGTTACAAAGTTCTCCCTACAAATATATCTCACGCACTAATTTACGATAAGTAGCGATTGCAATGTTGATAAGAAACGTTTTCGCACACTTTTTTTTATAATAACGTACGCTGTGTCCCGTCAAACACAAAGGGTTCCCTTGCAGGTGACGAAACGACGCTACGTATATACGGACATGTTATATTTTGTAACAAATAGCAAACTAAACAATAAAATTATTGCAAACGCCACTAAACTTTGCAAGAAATCGTACAATTTCAAAATAATAGAGTTATTATAAGCTAGTTACCAGTAACGCAAATTTTACGAACGATCATAATCATGCAGTTAAATTGGGCCACATTTTTGTTACTCAAACAGCAGTTTTAAAATATTTTACTTGATAGAGTCGCTACGATCATTTCATTTACAATCTTAGATATCTGTTAAAATTTTCCATTCCGGTTAGTTAATTATATCAGATCTAAGTTTGTGCCGTTTACTATTAAACTAATCGAGCAGGTGAATAGAAACATAAATCCTTCGAGCTGCGTTCATTTATCAACTAAGGTACATAGTCAGTTGTATAGTAGTTTAAATCAAATTTAGATATATAGATATTGTTATGTAAGAAAGTAGATCAATGTAATATAGTAGCGAGAAAACATTTTTGAGTCACATGTCAATTTTAGATAAAAATATTCTGTTACTACTGTAATGGATTCATAGAAGAATCTTTCAACTGTTCAACCTCAATATTTTGTACAATTATTACTAATCGTAAAGAAAACCTATCAACAATTTTATAATCGTAAAAATGATTGTTTTTACAATCTAATCTGTGTAAATTTCACTTGATATTTATAATCTTTTAAAAAGTTGTAAATGCAAAGCAACAATTAAAGTCTCATTAGAAATGGAAAAGAAAATTTCACTGTAACGTCATAACAACAAATAACTAACGGCTATTACGCGTAATTACAGTACGTCGAGATTACAGTGGTGATTGTTAGGGCGACTGAACAAAGAGACCAGCCCGAGGTCGCGATCTCAGAAATTCGTAGTAATTGCCACGCCAAGAGAAACTAACTACTGGCATAATTGCTGATGCAAAAACGAGCATCACTCGTCATCATGACAGTAACACACGAAGTAGAATTGGATCGTGGGAGTGAAACGGGAACCGCTGAATGGCACCATCAACTACCTAGAAGACTAGCACTGCTTATGTACTATTAACGAGTGATGTCGTTAAGACGTTTCCACACACACGCGCGTGTCGCACCTTTCGAAATCGAGAGTGGTTTCTAAAAGTTTACGAGCATGGGAACCATTTCGGGTACACTTACATAGTTAAAGACGTTGTGTAATTAACTTAAATTAATATAATATGTGCGAACAATTGCTTCAACTGCCATATGATAAAAAGAGGACAAGGTTTTCTTTATATCGTTACACTTTTAACCAATACACTATTCCGATGTAATTTCTATATCAATATTATTCTTTTAATTGTACCAATTCATATCTGAAGGTTAGAAGTTAACTTCGAAAATATTACATGGGTGAAAAATTGATTCGTTGACCGATGATAATGTAAATAAGTTAGCAAACAGTAGCGTACCAAGTCATAATAATAAAGTTGCTTATAAGAAATTTTTATTAATTTTTCTTAGCAGAAATTTTATTTTGACCAAAAATATGTATTGATTTTCAACAGAACCACTCAACGACGAGGCATTTCTCGAATACCGTATCTTTGAATTCAAGGAAACACGATTAAGAGCGTTGTATCTGGCACACATGTACTGTATACGTGTAAAGTACCCCGAGCAACATTCTATCGCTCTCTCCCTTTCACGTTCTATCACTTTCACACTCAGACTAAAGTGTATGATAATTATAAGTCTTAATTTTTTATCTAAAAATGTACCCTCAATTTAAACGGCGTCAGGCAATAAACGGGGAAGTTGAGGCTTGCATGTGAATCCGAAAAACCACTTAATATCAACAAAACTCAATATCACGTAAATTCGGATCATACTAACATATAGTATAACGATAAAATGCAAATAATAAATAATAAAAACAATACTTATATAGTATTACATGCCACAATCATCTTGGGTAATGTGATGTTACCTACTCCAGTGGCATAATCAATAACTTTCTTCAAACCGCAGCATAATTATTTTTAATAAATACTGCTAACTGTTTGACAGCAGTGGTATCCATTAACATTTTTTTTCCTATTACAACAATTTATACCTTAAACAATTAAACTAGTAGCGTAACTTCGCCATTTATATCTATTACAAAACAAATTAAATTCCAGCAGTCTATATAATATTGTTCTTTTTATATCCGATCGAATCTCCAAAGCCATCTTTAACAGGATTAAAACGGCAGTTTTCGAAACGTTGTTATTATATTTGAACATGCGATCATAAGCTTCACGCAAACTAGAGAAATTAGCGTTTTATTGCAATTCGCTGAATTGATACACGACGGGAGGAAGTGACAAGTTAACGCTGGAACGAGACATTTCCATTTCCATTCCACGTAAACACTAAAATAATTTAGGAACTTATTAGTGATAGCTATAGAAGTAAATTGTTGGACACTCCTGCCTATTTTTCGTACACGTTATGTAAGAATATTTTTCTAGTATTGAATATGCATATAATGTATTGAAAAATATTACATATGTATATATATAATAATCTCATTACGATTTTACAAATACTTTTTTTTAAAAAATGGCTTACTACTGATTCACTATAGTTTTATAGATTTTTAATCTTTATCAAATGTTTAATTTTAAGCCGTACTTTACAAAGTTGTAATTTCATGTTCTAGTTAACATTAAATACATGGAAATAATGAATAATTATACATTGCCCACAGTCGCTGCCTACGTAGCTTTAAGCATTGAAGTATTCGCATTGAGTTCCTCACCCACATAGGACAAACCTGATACAATCCGCAGGTGGGCTGCGAGAACCAGTAGACTTGTGTATTTTTGCAAAATGACTACAGTTATGCAACGCGACCGGTGAACACACCAATCATTTGAAATTGTGTCTTTGAGCCCGCTTGTTTATGTAAATGATCCCTTTCATAGTTGTACCTGGATGAGTATATGGTCTTCAGCTATGTCATTCAACACATCCCGTAGCATATCTATAATGAATTATCAAAACCTTTATGGTGATCATATGTTGTGTGGTGACACAAAAATACTATGTATGTTAAGCTGAACAACCGAAGGTAACAAAAATATTATGGAACAATAACGAGATCGACATGTGTAATGAAATAAAACATATATAATTTATTTAAGTAATCAAGATAAAACATATTTGTTAGTTTAAATTTATAATCGAGTGCGGTATACGAAATAACGTATGAGTATTCTTTCTGTTAGCAATATTAAAATACAATGTCTCTCGATTAAAAACGCATAAGTAAAGATCGTTACGCCCATGTTACACGTAAATCACGTTAACGTTACAACAATAATCGCGCAATAATTAATCGATAATAATGAACACGGGTTATGAAACATTATTTATACACGCTACTATTACTATTCAGTGAACAGATACGGAGCAATAATAGACCTTATCGCTTATATCTTATCGGCGATAGTTGATAACGGGGGATTAGACACGGTGAATGGGAATGTGCATACGTAACGAGGTCTGACATCGCGGCGATAACGCTGTTGATAAATGAACGGCTTTTTCATTAACGGAACCATCGAGTTTCCATGAATGGGTGCGTTGAATGGGAAACACTCGTCCGGCCCATTCACGACGCGGCCCGCCCGACGCGCGTAAATATATCGCCCGCCACACAACCGAGCCCATGTCACACGCCCAACCCCAACACCACCATCCACTCATTAAAATACGTACACAGCGAAACAGATATCCTAAAAGACCATGTACTATAAATTAAATATCTCTAAATTGCTAAACAAATTAATTGTATTAAATACAAAAAAGTCAACTCACTATCAATCAACGTTAGTAACAGATCTTTT
>DWHU01000920.1:0-14863 GCA_018247975.1 Parides photinus | reverse complement strand
ATATTATATATAAATAGTTCACAGATCGTCATACAAACGGTAAATTTATCTTAGATTTTTAACTGTTGATTAATTATTAGTTAAACGGGTTTCATTGTATGCTCAAGAGTAATAAGCAATTTTAGAATAGAATGTACGCTCGTTTCGCATAAATTCGGAACTGTATTTGTGTGCTCGTTTGTTTGTATATAGAATTGGTCGCGTCGCCACACTGGATGCACGGACGGACAGATTAGTCGGTACTTGAATGTCCGACTCTCTAACAAACGATACCCTAAATCCTTCGAAAGCACTATCACAGTTAATGCCATTATTATCTGGAACGCGTTTAAGTTTGAATAACACGGAGATTACTCCGATACTTGTACAAATGAAACTTGTAAAATTTTATTGGAACTAATTATTGTTATAAAAACTTGGAAAAATTATCAAAAAGCTTTTTTATTTCTCATTCCTTATTAACACGCCAAAACAATGAACAGATTAGAACTCGGAGGATATTTATTATAACAAAAAGCTTATTATAATAGCTGACAGTATAACCTTAATATCTGTGTTTAACATAAAAAAAAGCGAAGGAGTTGAAGATATACATCACGCATCTCTACTACTACTTATATTTACTTATTGTAAGTATATTATATTTATCATATCATATCACATATTATATTATATATATCAAGTAGTTTATTAACGCTGCACCCACACTACTGTTCTCTGCTCAACACTATGGTTGACTGGTAGTGAATGCCCTTTGGCATTAAGTCCGCCTTTTTGTCCAAGTTTGTGCAAATAAAGTTGATAAATAAATAAAATAAATTAACGGAATATGTACGGACCGAATCTATGAGGGATATGTTATTAAAACATTTTGAAATAGACATCAGATGTTGGTAAGACTTATCCCGTCTGCATCAACAACAGCAGCTATAACTTTATTTAAATTTCTTTGATTTCGCTTAAGTCTTTTTGTAATTGATGTTATATACATTGTTAGTAGAATAGTTTAAGGTATGATAGGGCTGGTATAGCCTTGCCCAGGCTCAAAGCCCCTAAAACAATAAAGAATAAAAAAAAAAAAACAAAAAAATCTAGGTCATATAAAAATTTATTGTAAGGTGAACATTGTGAATGGGATAAATAGAAGAGAAAAACTAAACAACTATTAATTAATATACTTTATTACAATCAATGTACAAGATATGAATTCTTATGACTTAAAGAAATATGAGCAAAACACATAGAAATTGAATTAAATGATCGGCAAACAATAACATGTACATGAACATATCACGTTCAAATGAGTGAAGAGATATCTACTTATAACCTAAACATTTTTACAACCAAATTATATTTAGTTTCATATCGGTTTAATACTCTTTAAATGTACATACAAATATAACAAACACAAATATAGTAACAATAATGAAACACAATTGGCGGTGTTATCATTTAGGTATATTCTTATATCGTTGAATTAAAGTAAAAGAGACTGTACATAAATAAACATTTTACGTTACGTAAGTAATATAATAAAACTGAAATGTAGTATACAGCGTGTAATACATACATACACGAGGACGATATATGAAGGTTATAATATAATAATAAATAAAGAAACCATAGACTACACAAAATTAACCTGTAATCGATCATTTGCCGGGAATTGTATTAGAATGTAATAGAATAACAGGTACGGTGACAAATTTACCAATAAATAAATTAAAATATGTAAGATGTAGTTTATGACAGAGCGTACAGAGCTGCCAAGCAGATACAGATAAAACTGCTTGGCAGCGAGATGAATTGCTCCCTTAGATAAATGATTCAATGAAAAAAGATAGAAATAAAGATTTGAGTTGAAAAAAGCCAGATAGATTCTTAAGGCTTCTGTCATGTTACCTTAAGGAAGCCTCGTTAGAATCACTACCAATAAGGACTCTATATAATCATTAAATATATTTAAAGATAACAAAGATTGTTATTATCAAATTTCTACAATCAAATCGTCGGTCCCTACATTTCTTTCTGATTAACTTCCATAAACCTTTCTTCGAGTTGCTTAGTGTACTTGTCAATTTGATACGCGTATCCTTCAAGCTGTGACACTTGTGAATCTATAATGTCGATTAGATGAAGAAATTGCTCGATTACACGTTCATCTGAAAATTTAAAGAGTAACCATTGGACTTTACATAAACAAATTTAAGCATACTTCATAATGTTTTCACTGCAGGAACTTTAAAATCTATCCCACAAGAGAGCCAAGGTTATTTGTTCCCTATACTGGCTAAGCGCCGATTGGTGGAGCTATGCATTAACTCGTTAGTGCACATGTTTGGTCAAGTAATATATATTTATCAAATGTTCTAGTACATCAACATAGGTATCCCTTTTGTCGCAGGAAAGAAGTGCAAGTGAAACATTTTAGATGCTCAAGCTGAACTTGGGCTTACACAAGATTTCCAGTAACCCATACCAGCCAGCCATACCCATAGTAGCATATGATTCATCGGAAGTCCCTTCAACGTAATAAGTTTAAGTATGTACTTGATAATTCACATCAAACTGAATAATATATAACAATAAAAGCTAAAGCTGTTTTGATATGAGGAACAGTGCAACAATTATTATATTTATCAATTAAAAGAAAATATATTGTTAACTCCTATTTTTTGATAGTTTCGATAAAGATATTTTGAGAGAACTTTCGATTAAAACAAATGTCGGTATTAATTTCAAAATAAAATTAGTTCCTTACACTTATCATTGTATTCATTATTAATCTTGCAAAAATTTATAGCCAGACTTCTGAGATCTGCGTACTTAGTGATGACATATTGATTTAACTCTTCTAACAAAATGTAATGCTCCTAAAAGAGAGAAATTGTTCCATTATTAGGCAAAACTTAAATTGTCTTTCATAACAAAAACTGCAATTGCAAAAGCATGCACACATCAAGACGATGCCATGCTACTTGCTTGGTGTTATTACCTGTCCTAAAATCATTTCGCCTTGTAAGCAATCATATGTACGCTTAAACAAATGCGTTGCTATACGGCTAAGTACTGGGTCATGTGGATCCAATACCTCAAAACTTGAACAACTGGGAGACATATGCAAATCTGGAAGAAATTACACAAATTTGTTATTTAAGCCACTGCTAAGCAATGCCACGATTTACTATAATACGACCCATCAGGACAACATAAAGCATTTACCTTTACTCTGTTCTTCCGTAGCCCATTTTTCTACTTCTTTTTCAGACATTTTAAATACAAAATGATAGAAATTTATGAAACGATTATTACAAAAACAACTTATACAAAATTTGTCAAGCCTTGTAAAGTGGCCCGATGAGGCTAAAAACGCGGTGTAATTAATGGAATAAAAAAATTGTCGCTTTAATTACTAGTACAGCACTATAAACGATAGAAACGAGACCAGAAGGAAAACTAGTACCATCTTTGTTTTACAGAAAATAAAGTATTTAACAGGGTTGCCAACATTATTTAAAAAAAAGTTAACTAAAACGAAAAATCATTAATTAATTTCTCATAAAAATATTTTAATGAAACATCCGAAAAATAATAATCCTGTCATTGTTTAATATTTTTTTATGGATCTGATGTAGTAATAAATTTTAAAGATTTTTTTTTCAATTACGTCTTTAAATTTTTAAAATTAATACAAATTTTTAAGGTGCGCTTTTTCCGGTTTTTGGTGAAATTAAACCACATTTATTTCAATAATTAGCCTTATTTTTACAGTGTTTTCAATTTAAAATAAAAACTGATGTATTCAACGAATGATATAGGCCGAAAATAATGATGAATTTGAATTTTGAATTTGGATTGTAGGAAATTTTGTTACTTTTTTCTATAATGTTCATAATAACTTTGGATCTCGTGTGGTTAAAACATTAGCAAGCAGCTCAAAGAATTTGAATTTCTTTTTGAAGTCGAAAAATGCGTGAGTGTATATCCATTCATGGCGGTCAGGCAGGAGTCCAAATAGGAAATGCATGTTGGGAATTGTATTGTTTGGAACATGGAATCCAGCCAGATGGACAAATGCCATCGGACAAAACAGTTGGTGGCGGCGACGATTCTTTCAATACTTTCTTTAGTGAAACAGGTGCCGGAAAACACGTTCCCAGGGCAGTATTCATTGATTTAGAACCTACTGTAGTAGATGAAGTACGCACTGGCACTTATCGTCAGTTGTTTCACCCCGAACAGCTTATTACTGGCAAAGAAGATGCTGCAAACAATTACGCACGGGGCCACTATACTATTGGTAAGGAAATAGTAGACCTTGTTTTAGACAGAGTGCGAAAATTAGCAGACCAGTGCACGGGCTTACAGGGGTTCTTGATTTTTCATTCTTTTGGAGGTGGTACTGGTTCAGGATTTGCTTCCTTACTTATGGAAAGGCTTTCAGTCGATTATGGTAAGAAATCAAAACTTGAATTTGCAATTTACCCAGCACCGCAGATTTCTACAGCTGTGGTTGAACCCTACAATTCCATTTTAACCACTCACACTACATTAGAGCACTCGGACGCTGCTTTTATGGTTGATAATGAAGCAATTTACGACATCTGCCGTCGTAATCTGGACATTGAAAGACCTACGTATACAAATTTAAATCGTCTTATTGGCCAAATCGTCTCCTCAATTACAGCATCTCTAAGATTCGACGGAGCTCTTAACGTTGACTTAACTGAGTTTCAGACTAATTTGGTACCTTATCCTCGGATTCATTTCCCGTTGGTTACGTATGCACCAGTAATTTCTGCTGAAAAAGCTTATCATGAACAACTGTCTGTAGCAGAGATAACCAATGCTTGCTTTGAACCAGCCAACCAGATGGTAAAATGTGATCCGAGACACGGCAAATATATGGCATGTTGTATGTTGTATCGAGGCGACGTTGTTCCTAAAGATGTGAATGCAGCGATTGGAACCATCAAAACGAAACGCACAATACAATTTGTAGACTGGTGCCCCACAGGTTTTAAGGTCGGAATCAATTATCAGCCCCCAACTGTAGTGCCAGGTGGAGACTTGGCTAAGGTACAACGTGCAGTGTGTATGCTTTCAAACACCACAGCTATAGCAGAAGCTTGGTCTAGACTAAACCACAAGTTTGATTTAATGTACGCAAAGCGGGCTTTCGTTCACTGGTACGTAGGCGAAGGAATGGAAGAAGGTGAGTTTTCCGAAGCTCGCGAAGACTTGGCGGCTCTGGAAAAAGACTACGAAGAAGTTGGCATGGATTCTGGCGAAGGAGAAGGCGAAGGCGGCGAGGAGTATTAATCTTCTTAAATACATTATCGTTAGGTTTATTTTTATTTTTTTAGTTTTAGCAAATATGTTTAGTTTCAGAATGTGTCAAATATTAGATCCTTTGAAATAATAAATTATCTAGTTACCGTCACGAATATTGTTTTTTTTTTTATACAATTACTAACAGGAATCGGTAAATGTGAATCTGACACGCAATGCCATTTTGAAATATGTGCATTTATGAAGACTGTTATGGTTTATCATAAAATCTAACCTAGACTAAATTTAGCTGCAGGAGTTTAGTTTGGATGAAAGCTTAAAAGCAAGGACAAATTCAAATAAAATTCTCTGTACAGGTGATTGCGTAAAGTTCATTAGCTGTCAACAGATTTATGCCTTTTTGCCTATGCATTTTAAACCATTTACTGTCAATTTCTTGTACTTTTTTTTATCGTTTTGGATAGTTTTTAAGTAAAATTTGGCATTTTTGGATATTTTCAATCGCTCTGGTTATACATAAATTAATTATTATATGTGTCCTGAAACAGTTGTTACCATTATATATTCAACAGTACTTGGTTAAGGGGTAAAAATTAAACGAATTAGTAAATATAAAGATTTTTTTGCAAACAAATTCTCAACATGTTTGTGGAATAATACCCCGTGGTATATTTATACCACAGCCACTTCTACATACAAATATATAACAAATGTAAATAAATCGAAAGTTAATGAAGCTGTATCATGTTTCCTTCATCGTTGCTTGTAAATGTGAGCTTGATGATGCCACGAAGGCTTCGGCAGTGTTCTCAATCTAGTTTCACCCAAACTAGAAGCCAACCATCTGTAATAAAGAGAAGTATTTAAATCTTATTAAAAAGACTAGGTTTTTTTATTTATTATTGTTTCCAAATCCTCTGCTATTAAACGGCAGTGACATTTTTATGGCTAATTATAGAAGTTACTTGAATCTTAATTCTTGTTTTTTCCCCTTCTTGGTTCTTGGTTCCAAATCAAAATAAAAGTCCAAAATCAAATATCTTATTATTACTTATTGTAGCTAAATTTAACATAATTTTTTTTTAAAAAATACTGCTTATTTCTTTGATTATTTCTTACTTTTCCCTTTTGTGGCCTTGTTATAAAGACTAGGTTTCCGTACTCAAGACTGTCTAGGAGGCTGTAATAATTATCGATTGCTTTTTCCAAGATTTTTTAACTGTTATGTTTGGGTTAAGATAATTCGTATGTATTTTATCTTTTTAATTTATCGAAACACAGTGCCTTGTGTTATGATGACGTCGTAAAACTTTTCATCATGTATTGCAGAAATATTACCCTTTCCCGTAACACATCCATCAGAGACAACTTTCCTTACCTACGCTGTGGGTTACTAACGAAGGAGCGAAAATAAACCGAGTAGAGTATTTTAATTGTTAATATGATGACAATAATTGAATTCGGCTGACGATATTATTAATCGTTGCTGCTGCTAAAGTAACCTAAAGGTTACCACAAAAACAATAATCAGTAGAACGAATCCAACTGAATCTTAATCTATTCTAAAATTAGAAACGGAGAGAGCAGTCGTCATGAATTTATATTTTATAAGTGTGTTGGTAAAGTTATTATTTCTTTATTAAACGTTACAAAGTTTTTAGTTATAACAACGATACCATTATTTATTTGCCAGACGGGTCTGAGTTTATCAAAAGCTATTTTATAGGATTGTTATTACCTTTGCGCCCAACGTAGGCCTTCTAATAACATGTAGGAGATATGTACAGTCATTCGAGTTATAATCATCAGGAAAACTATAAAATTGGCTGCAAAGAAACATAGAAGAACGACCAAGTCTTTCAAAGCGTGTACAACGCAGTGTTTACTCCTGAGGGAACCTCGAAATGGGCAGTACCTTGAAGTTAAATAAAATATGATTAGAATATTTCTTTAATCGTATACATGAACTCATATACAGTGTAATTTCATTGTGTACTTGTAGGAGCCGTTAAGAAATATATAAAAATATTTATCTTTTATTATAAGGTAAAGTGTGGAACAGATATTAGCAGGACGATCGTCTGGGGGCAAGTGATACACTTGCAGAAATTGAAGCTGCGAGGGTACCCATTATAGATAGAGGCAGGAAAAACCTACCTGTAATAATAACTACAAAACATTTCTCTTGTAATGTATTACCTTATATTAAATGTAGCGCATATTTCATAAAACCGTTCCAGCATTACCAACAAAAAATTATGTTTGACAAACGTCAATGAATGAATGCGACGAATATTTGGATCTAATAATTCACGGTCAGCTAGAGCGCCAGCCGATTTGTTCCTATCGTTTTTGTTAACGGACACGTTCGTATTCATAATTTTACAGTCACATTCTCCAGGACGAATACTTGAGTAGTTGCTAGACATCGTGCCATATAAACAGGTATATTAATAAATACTTTAAATAACGAACTTTTCCTTTGCATATTTTTATAAGTTAGTGAAATGATTCGACCACATTTTTTGTTTCGTCGCAATGACGTAACTCTTTAATCAATAATTCTCTATGGTTTTAGTTATAATCTTTTCTGTACTAAAATACTGTATATTTATTTGAAAGGAAAAATAGGAATGCTAAATGAATTTGGCGAAAGTTAAAACAAAGTCTTTAACGAACTCTAAATCAAACTAAATTTCACGTTTTCTTTTTATATCTACTAATTAATAAATATCATAGAAGTAAATTTTCCTTTTATACATTTATAACCTTCTTCTGCATCATAATTGGAAAGAACGAAATAAGATTTAAACGATAATAAGTTTAAAATAGGCAAAACGCACGTATTACAATGTATTACTTACTTAATAACGATATTATATTACGTCTCATGAAGAATCATAACTTTTTAAAAAATTATATTTTTTCTCAAAAAAAAAACTTAAATTTTTTTAACAAAATAATCTTACTTTATAATAAGCCTATTACGATCTGTGGCGGATAAGAAAATAACAATATAACCATAGATTGTTTTCAAGAACAATGACAAATGCTTAAGTATAATAATTACACTAATCATGTCAAATATTACATAAAAATTTTACGATTTATATGAAAAAAAAAAATATTTATTTGAAAATGTAATAGAAGCAATAAGTTATTACCCTAATAAAGTATATAAAGACAGAAATGGGTACATTATATAAGCCACCAATCCACAGGAAACAGTTTCAGCAGTATTAACATGGCTCATCTACGAATAAGCAATTTACCCATGAAATAAAAACATCATGTTATATTACAGAATGCTTTCGCAGAAGTTGGTTTTAGTGACTGAAGCACATCGATCTCTTATTGTTACCGTTAATAAAGAAACTAACAGGCACAATGCAAGATATGTTTACAGGCAACTGTTTAATGTTTATCAATGTAGTACAAGTGAAAACTCAAAAACCCACGATACTCCACCCGCCTGCGATGCGTTACTTAAAGAAATAGAACGATTGCTTAAAAAATACAATAAAGGGTACAAAACGGAAGTTGAATGCACGGTTACTGGCCCATCATTCCAAAGTTATTATCATAGCAAATTTAAAAGGTTCGTTGTAAATAATACGAAGAGAGACGAGAAAGAGTTTTTAAAGATACTACAAAAATTAAATAATCAACATCAAATTAGGCTTACGCGACAATTACGTAAAGAAAAACAATTAAATCCGACTTGCACACCATTCATACCATATATTCCTAAAAAAGTCATAAAAAAATTTAATGATGAGCTGTCCAAAAACCCAGCAACAATTGAAGACAATAATAATAATGTAGCAACAGCAATAGCAAACTTACTGAAATATCTTTGCGCCCATTACAATAACGATGAATGTAAAATAGCAGGTAATGATGTTTCTAACAAACCTGTTAAAGAAGACTTGAATAAAACAGTTATTGACACTAAAAATACGAATATAAAAGATAATAATCCAACAAACTATGAGAAAGATGAAGAGAATTTAAGCTGTGACAAAAACGAGCTTAAATCAAATGATAATTGTTTCAAAAACTTTCGCGCGAGATTAATTTCTCAAAAACCAAATGTGGGAACGTGTATATGCGGTAAGAAGAATAAAAAACTGCGCCAAAAAGGAACAAATACTTACGTCACCAAGAATTTTGGAATTGTTCCATTTAAAACTAAGGAAACAAATAATAATAAATCTCACAAAAATAAAAATAAAAGCACCAATACTAAAGCTTTAGACAATAATCATAATTTGAACAATCTTACACCAAACTTATTTGATGATTGTTTACGAATACAAAACATTGACAAAAATAATGAATTAAACATTTACACAAAAGACAAGAATCCTTCAAAAAAAATGGAATTTTACACTTGGTCAAATAACAACGAATTATTCAAACGCCAAGACAAAAGTAAATTCAAAAGAGATATTATACAAACAAACAATAATAAAAATGACATGCAAGGTATGCTTCTTAACCAAAAATCAAAACATGTACTTTTTCCTTTTAAAAAAAAATGTAAGTCTGATATAGACGCATGTAACGAAATACTGGTAAAAATATTCCCACCGGCTAAAACACATAAAATAACGTTTAAAGCTGCCGAAAAAGATCCAAACAAAACCAATCCATTCAGTTGTAACAGTGTAAAAGTGCAAACCGATAAAGAAAATGATATCTGCACACGAAGGGTTAAATTTATAAGAAGAATTAAAAAGACGATCATATTAAATAAAGACTACGACCGCGATAATGGACTTTTTAAAAAGTTCCGACGCTTCTGGGGAATATTCGAAAAAAAGGAAACGCCGAAACGTAACATCGTTAGCGTTAAAATATCACCAACAACATCGTTAGCCGATTATCCAAATAATTTGCGGGATACATGTTTATTCGCGCATAACAACAAAGGTGTAAAACTGACCATAGGAAGAGTTGCAGAAATAAAAAGATCTTCGCGAAGATTGAATCCAACAACTAAAGATATCAACCGTTTTAAACATGAAATAGATACAATCAGCGTCACCTATGAGAATGCGTCCCAAGACTCCGAAAACTACTCAATTTGTTGCGAATCGAGTTTTATATGCAATTTAGATGTTAAAATAGATACAGCTAATAAAATAAGCTTTAATAAATTAGAATTAAAACGTAGCCTTCCACACTTCGCCACTGCAGTTGAATCCGCGACAAGTTTATCAACTATTTATAATATAAGTAACCTATCGTCGACGCCACATCGAGCCCCAAAATGTACTGAATACTTAAATACTTACGACTTCACTGTACTAAAATGGAGAAGCATTTTAAGGTAATTTTTCTCAATTGTCCAATGCTTCATTTAAAACAAACTCCTAAACTAATTAAAGTGTTTTTCAGTGATATTCATATGAATTATCCTTCGCAATTGTCAATGCAAGTATTACGTTCTCGACACGAATTTAATACTGAAACGAATATATGTTATTACAAAGGTAAGTGAAATAATATAGCCGCAAGATTAACTAGATATAAATCTATTTTCCTTACAAAGCTGCGGTTAATACTCAAATTTATTGCAAAGTATTTATGTTTTACAGTTGGCTACCAAACAGAGTACGTTGGAACGATGCCACCTAACACTGTAAGAGATGATCTAAATACAAAATTTTATTTTGAATGGTTAAATATACAAGAATATAATTATCTAATTGGAAGTTCGGGTGATCTTAAAACATATCCTTTAGAAGATAATTACACTCAGATAAGTAGAGAGAAAAAAACGGAATCTAAGTTCTGCTTGTATCTATTGCAGAGTCATGGCGGTTAGTATCCTGATTGTTCTTTTGATCTAATCGGTTGTAAAATTCGTTACTACATTATAATCTCGACAAGACTGCGTCGTATTGTATTGTTCAATGTAAAAACCAATTTTTTCTTCTACAAATATTGTTACAATAGCATCAAAATTATTATTTTAGAAGCTCAAGAAAGCGTTATGCTAAATCCAAAACTTCCACATTCTGGACATACATGTTGCATCCAAGATATTTTTGGTAAGTCCCAATATAATGTTCTTGCATTTGTATTTATCGTATGCGCTTATTAAATAAAGACTTAACTTTTTTTATTAACAGGCGGTAGCCATAAATCTAATTGCGAATCGTTTGATATTTTTTCTGAAACTTTACCAAAATGTTCAGCATGCACAAGTTGTCAGATGCATTCAATAGAAGAGCCGAACAATAACACTAAAATTAGAAGAAAATTTCTAAAGTACGTATTTATGATACGAATAAAATTATGTGTAATACGTGACTGATATTAGCTTAATATTTTATTACTCAGTATATCCTACTCAGTGTAATCCTTGGTAGAAGTAGGAACTAGAGAGGACCTATACCCAGGCCATCACGTCTTCTAGTTGTTTTGCATTTAGGATCACCTTAAGTTGCACTGAAAAAAATAAACTATTCTGTTCATACGAATGTAATATATAGACCGTCTTTCTACTCCTAGTTATAGATGTTTTCCAAAGATCTTCACACAGATCCTGCGTTGCCTGTATCCTGCAGATTCCTATGAGTCTCCAGTCTCCAGCTTCATCAGCCGCAGTCCGAACAACACTGCTTGCTGAATAACACTCGTGTCTATCAATCCTTCTGTCTTTTTTTCATTAGATCTATTGTTTTAACGAAACATCATTGATATATATTGAATTAATTCTACAGAACAGGCACATTGAAACCGATGAAATGTAAGAAGACCATTACAAATGATGGATCCGTTCACTTAACATGCGATTATAATACGAGCTCGAACAAAAAACACAACGCCACTTGGTCTAAGCTTAATGAAAAAATATCCGAGAAATTTGAAAATGCCGATGTGTATGTACTCTGTAATGTATCAACCTTACTTCCATTTTACCTGGTGGTGGTGATGTGGTTAGAAACCGTATGCCCCTAACGGTTCACCGTTACCACGGCTCTTACTAATTAGTAGTACCGATAAATAAATATATAAGTACTAAATAAATATCTATAGAATATGGAAGCCGTGATCCGGCGCTCACCGATGATTATATGTTATATGCGCTTTAAAAATTTAAATATAACTGGCTTTATCCGCCAACTCGCACTTGGCCAGCGTGGTGGATTAAGACCAAAACTCTCTCATTAAGAAAGAAGGCCCCGAGACCCAGCAGTGGCAACATTTAGAGAGCTTTTAAAAAAAAATATCTTTAGACAATTCATACAACTATGTCTAGTCCAGCGGTACCTAACGTGGGGCGTATGCCCCACATGGGAGCAATTCTATGGTTGGAAAGAGCTATTTGATAATTGACCCGACATGACTTTGCCCTCTTCGCTTTAGACGTCGGTGTCAAACTTAAAGAAAATAAACTTGTTAAATTATACAGGTTTTCTTAAGTAGGCGATTAAGTTTTTTAATATGGAAAATTATGTATCATGTAATAAAGGACAGGCTGGGGTTAGGGACATGAGAGTTTTAGAAAGGCCAAGGTGGGGCATGGCACAAAAAAGATAGGGAAATACTGATCTATTGCTACGAAAATATTGATTTTTTTATACCGCATTCATAACTGATAAGATCCGTCCTCCATGATACGAAAGGAATAGAGGACGTCTCGGAGCCAAATTAGCTGAATGCGAAATACTTGCTAAATCAACTGTGCGCTGTGACGTCTCGCCGGCTGCTCCGGCTCCAGACGAAATTCTCTCCTCGCTCCTCCGCTTGTTTACTTTGTTTGTCTTATCTTCCCTCTTTTAAAACTGTTTTGATTCGTTTGAATTGGAAAGGCAAATAGTTTTTTTTTCACAACTAAAGAGTTCAGCTCGTAATTTACAAAACAAAATGTATAAATAAACATAGTAGAAAAAACTTGCTATCATATTTTCAATCTTAATCATTCACTTTAAAAAATATTTTTAGGTTAAAGATATAAAGACTTATTTAATAAAAAAATACGTAGGTGTCATTAAAAACATTTTAACTCTTTTTAGGATTAAAATAAAAGGTACAACACAGAAATTTTTTATGAAAGCAATAACTAGTCGTCTGTGTAGAAAATCATTCATTGAATTATGAACTAATTGTGATATAGTTTCATAGTTTTTTTTAATTCGCTAATAATTGAAACTTTGAATTTTCTTATTTTAAACGTAAAGATGCTTTAAACGAACACTTAAAGTAAGTCTACCGGGTTCAACTAATTGATGCGTAATTAGGTAGATACAGATAGAGCGCCTGGGAAAATTATTGCTGCAAAAGAGCAATCGTGAATATTGTATTCCAATTAGGAAGGCGCAGTTTACTTTTAAAAGTGTTTCTTCACATCATAAACAGTTTCGGAAATTCTCTTTCTTACATGTAAAATTTATGTCACTTACAGAAATGTATAATAATTAGTTAATTAAATTTATACAGAAGTGGATAAATGAAACTCGTGTTAATATAATTTCGTGGTATTTTTTGTAAAGAAAGTTATTTGTTTGTAATACGAAATTGTATTCGTATTGATCGCTACTCAAGCTGAATTGTAAATCAGCTCGGCGGGCAAGAAGTAGCGAGAGGGAAGCGGGAAAGTCGCATTTATCAGGCGACGTCATCGCGTCCCGCCGGCCGAAACAAACTCTCCCAATGGTGTACAGAGCCGCGGCACTGTAGCAAGAGAGCCCGTCATAAAATAAATAAGAATAATAACAGTATTATATTTCAATTAAATATAACATTTTAATTGTGTTAGACCATTATAATATATAGCTGAGAGCTTTAGGACCTCGGCCTCAGATTCGGAGGTCGCAGGATCGACTCCGGCGCGCACCGATGTCTTTACTGTGTTATGTGCGCTTTATGAAATTAAACATCACTGACTTTATCCGCCAACCCGCACTTGGCCAGCGTGGTGTATTAACACCAAATACTCTCTCATTATGAGAGAAGGCCGAGACCCTGAAGAGGGAATATAAAGAACGCTGAAAAAAAAAATGAGAGCAATGATGAGAGAGAGCTCTTGTTTCCTAAAACTTTGTAGGTAATTACCACAACTGCTATTATTTTTACCGTCAGACAATAGTGTAAATAAATAATACTCCCTGAATTCCAATTTAAAGGGTTTTGTAGATACTGAGGTTGCGAAACTTAATAATCCAACGTTTCAATGAAATGAAACTTATTTTAGTACTGTGTTAAGTGTGAAGCTTTATCAAGAAACAAGTCTATGCGTGATGAGGTTGGAGGAGATACGTAGAAGAGCTAAGGTTATTTGACATAACCTAAGAGATGGATAGAGTTAAATGGCAATGGGTAGAGTAGCTCATACGAGTGACGGTTTTAGATCAGTAAGGTCTTCGGACGGAGACCGTACAGTGGTAAACATGGTGTTGGACCTTCAAAACCTGATCAATAATAAGACTTATAAAAGGCGTTAATATGTAAACTTATTGTTGTAACGATATTTATCATTTTGTCTTGAAGTAAATATTTTGGTGAATTAAATGACATCCAGCACTACATTTTCATGAGCAAAACTTGCCACTGGTTA
>DWHU01000919.1:0-14873 GCA_018247975.1 Parides photinus | reverse complement strand
TGGGGATGTAGTTTATTATGTGTTTAATAAGTGTGTTGTATAAGACCATTGATCATTTGCCTTCTTTATTTAATCAATCTATTTGAATAACTATTGAATAATTTGAATTTCATTGATGGTAGGTCTCTCTTACCAAAGACTGTCTAAACCAGTGTTTTCCAACGTGAGGTGTACGCATAGGGGCAATGTGATGGTTGGAGGGGGCAATTTGAGATTTGACACGTCATGACTTTTTTCGCTATGGATTTTTTAAATGCAATGCTAGACGTTGGTGTCAAATTTAAAGAAAATGAAGTTGTTAAATTATATAGCTTTTTTTAGTGGACTATAATTTTTTTAGATGAAAAATTATGTGTAAGATAATTGTGAAGGACGGGGGGTGGGGGTGAAGGAGAAGACTTAGAAAGGCCAGGGCATCGCACGAAAAAGGTTGGGAAATACTGGTCTAGACAGTACTGTGGAAGGCTAGTGAAATTACTAATGAGACATCTTTTAATATATCTCAAGTCGTCGAGCGCAAGGTTCTGCTGTGTATACCATCCTTACTGGTACCATATTGTTATGAGTCTCGTCGCTAAGAAAAATTTAAAAAAAATTACTAAATTTTAACTTATAAATATCTAGTCACATAGTGCATTGTGTATTAAAGCTACAATAGCTCACGCGTGCAGACGCTCTTCCTCTCGATGTTTTTATTTCGTAATAGCCTGATGTCTCTCTCGGATACTTCCTCCCGCATCTGGATTGTGACAGAATTAGCTACGGAATTCTGTTGGATGCTCCATTTTTTAATTATACATACGTTACACAATCTAACGCGTATTTTTTATTAGGCGAATCCGCTTTTCAACAATATGGCTAGTTAGAATTATATACACACCATATTGTGTTACTACCCTAATCACATTGTAGAGAAATACTTACAGGCTACTATTTTCCGGTAGGAATTGAACTGAGGTATTGACTCGATGTTTTCTGCCGATATAGATCTTTCAATAAAAAAAATTTGATTTTCGTTCATCCACAAAAGATTATTCCTTTTCTATAATTTAAGAATATTATGAATTTTGTTATACTTATCAACATTATAATGTTTTATGGATACTATTTAATATTTCTGTGTTTGAGGTGATATATACAAAAATATAAACCATAGATAGTTCCTTTTTTTATATACATACGTATGTCTCCGTTGCAATAAATGATTTTAGGTACTAAGGCTCGTGTTAGAACTCAGAGCTATGATCATGAAACATGAATGTTACTTTTTAAAAATGCCGTAATGTTATAAGTATGCGTTTCTCATATTTATTAAATATTCAGTTCCGATTTTCGGTAAAACATTAAATTCTGAGTTGCACAATTTTTAAACATCTACAGCCGGACGTGGTCCTTTTTGGGTAACATTGTGTGTCACATAACGGTATCAGTCGTGGACAACCTGTTACCGGCGCGATCGCGTCATGTTTTTTGTGTGAACACTTTCTGCACGAGGTATGTGTATGTAAATGACCTGGGGACGATTGACATCCGCTTTCGGAAATCATTGTTTTATTTACAAGTAAACGAACATGAGACTCACTTTTAAATGAATATCTAAATGAATATGAAATGCGTATGAATAAAATCTGAATATGTACTGTTGTGCGTATCTAGTTAGGTTCGGAGTTTCGTAATAATTTCTCTCGCATTCGTTGGCTCATAATAGTATTCAGTAGAAGCGTAGCGTATGCAAAATTAGCACCGGTGCATTTTTGTTCAGCACAATGATGAAATGCCAGGACTCCGTGGATCCTTTGTGAGCGAACACTCCCGTTCCCGATTGTGAACTTTTTGAATGAATCCCAGATTCACTTCGCGTATCTGGAAGTGGTTCATTACACGACGTGTGGCTTCAATGAGACCGCTACGGCTATTGAGACCTTAAAATTGCTGTTTGTTGATGTTTGTCTTAAAAAGTTTAAAGCGAAACCCGTCTGCGTGCTTTGCGACCTTTTTAACATCAACAGCCCATTTAACGTTCCCACTGCTGAGACTCCCCAGCAAGGGGATATCACATATTCACAAAAACTGTTCCTTGGAGTATGTTGATTTCCTTACCATGTTTTTTTTAACCGGAAACTCATGCTCAGTTCAGGGAATCGAACCTGCACCTATTTGATACTTATAGCATATTTGTACGCCTAACAAACTAATCTATCACAGCTTCCACGGCCTTTTTAAAGGTAACATGAATCTGAATTATACTATGTAATCTATGTAGAGTGTAGACATTAAGAAAAGTCAAACGAATGTACTAGATATAAGAATTAGGTTTATAAAGTAGGGTAGTAACAAGAATATACTTTTCATACATGTTATAGTACATATCAATGTTAGGATACTTCCTGTATTCGTGAAGTCAAATCCTAACAATTGATTCAATGCTAATAGTATGAGATCTTCATAGAATCGGACAATACACTCGAATACCAATCACGCGATACATAAACGTACACCTAACCTAATTTTTGTCGAGACCTTGCAATTGTAAGGTAACCGGCGGTCGTGTGTATCACGAACCATTGTTTTGAACATTGCTGACGTGTCATTAACACTGTGTAGTTGCTTAAATTAGATGTTGCAGTGTACGCGGCACGCACTTGCCTCACGCTCATGTTAATGTCAAAGCGTGTGAACCGATGTGAGAATTAGTCACTAGCTACGAATACTACTCCAATTTACATTTTTATTGCATTATCGTGTGCTAAAGTATGCCAACCTTTCAAATTCATATACATAAAAAAAATTCTTAACAACGTATCAATATATTATTTTTGCTTGCCTAAACTATTCTTTATTCTTCTATCTAGGACTTGTCTATAAAACATATTAAATTATAATATTACTTGTGGTTACTAATTCATGTAAATTTGAGAAGGTTATCTGTACTTAAGTACCTTTTAAAAGATGATGAAATATTTATGTTTGAATCCATATATATCTTATGCTTTCTCATAATAGTTTTCATAACTTTCCAGGCTATGTTAGTTAGAAATGTTCAATTAAAAAAGCAACTTATGGAAATCTGATCTTGCATTAATAGTATAGCGTTATTAAGAGTAACAATGCTGGATTTTATTTTAACATAGAACATAGACGAATAATTGTGCGATTTCCAAAACATTGGTAGTGGTGACGCATTATTTAAATTTTACAATAAAAAAATACTTATTTCGGCTCAGTTATAAACATTTAAAATATCCATGTAATTATCTTTTCTCGGCGGTTGTGATTTATCTTCAAAGAGATACCGTACCCATACATCTTTCGTGTCAGTGACGAAAACAATGGATGATTTCCTAGTGGCAAGTCGTTATTAGCTCGCTTTATAAACAATGCTGTTTGTTTATAATAACGGGTACCGTGAAATATACGTTTGATTGTTACGTCTATGTTTGACTAAACACGCGTGGAAGTAGCCCGATGATATCACAGAATTTATGACGTGAAAGTTTTTTCAACAATAATTATCTTACAATTTCACTAAGGTATAAACTTTAGATGCATTTGAGGTATGTTTGTAAGTTTTTACATAAAATTTCATGAAATGCGTTAAGAAGAGAATGAATAAGATTAGGAAAGAGTAAACGAGTGGACGTTCGGAGGTGGCACCTGCGGTAGAAAAGATGAATGGAAACCCTCTGTCCTGGTACGACATGTTTAAGGTATGAATGTGTTTGGTGGGAGAGGAAGATGAAGACCGAAGAAACGATGGTTGGATTGAGAAAGAAATGATATGCAGTTTGAGGGTGTGAATGATGTGTTAGCGTTTGATAGGAATGCATGGAGAAAAGTGAAGTACTGCGGCAACCTTAAATAATTCGGGAAATAGGCAACACAAATGATGAATGTTACAAAAATTATCCATTACCTGCTTTGTTACTACTTCATGTGGCGTCAGCACAACTTATTTACTCCTTACATTTTCTTGTATTATCATTTATTGTAAAATTCTTCTTTTTAAAGGCAAATTCACTTTTTAATAATCCCTGTATTGCTTCTTTGTCTACAGTCTTTCTATTTTATGGTTATGCACATTCGTATTTCTTATGCTACTAGATTTTCTTTTCCCGGCACCACGTTTCCCTGCACCCTTCATTTCCATCATTAACGATGCGAACGTGTGAATTGAAAATGTTATTGGGGAAAATATTGTTACATTAAAATATAGTTTAAATCTTAATGGCTTGAAATGTTAACGTTGTACAACGGACTTAAAATGTTTGGTAGAGAAAGTGCAAATTGAAATTTCCAATAAGGCATGATATTACAACAACATAGGATGAGTTTAAACAATTGTAAAAAAAATCGAGGAAGGAAGGCTTCACAAACGAAACCGCGACGGTTTTGTAGAAAAAGGGAGCTAGAACTGATTAAAGATTGCTACGCTCATTTAACGCTCCGATAAACGCAATTACGGGTCTTGGATCTAGGAAGAGCTCTCTTTTCTCTCTTGTTTTTTTAATGTTACCTCCTTGGGTTTTACTTTTCGAGCTCAAATTATGTCAATGGGCGCCATTCGCTGCGTTTAATTACGTCATAACGTTGTACAATGCTTCTGAACGTCAGCTCCTTAAAATTTCCGGGACGGTTGTTTTAAATTTTATCTTGGAAAAATTCTGCATTGCTGCGCCGCATGCTTCGACATTTTCAGAACGAAGACTCTTACTGTTATTTATTGTGAAAGTGAGAAATAATTTTACATAAAATATTTATTGAATACCTTGAAACTGTAACACAGGTTACTATTTTACGACAAACGAAGAGCCTTTATGTAGAGACATGAATTAATTCTGTCTCCATAAAATTCCAAGAGGGACTGCGGTTGTATCCGCTGGTATCTTCAAATACAGTTAACAGTACGTGTTATGTATTAAAATAATGTTCTATTTGAGTGTAGACACCCGTACACCTTTATCTCGGTGTCGGGTAAATGGCGCAGCAATATCGTTATCTCGAACAATGGAAGAACGTACCCTCCCTCCAACTAATGAACACGGAGAAAACCTCTTTTGAGGAGATTCAAGTTGTTAATAGTGACGGTTGTGTATGAAATGTGCTTCTTATTATCTGTGTTGCATGACCATGTCCCATTTTCAAAATTCAATTTAGTTTCGCTGACAACGACCTAGTTTAGAAGACGTTTGAGATTTGAAAAGGTTTTTGACAGCCCATGACAGATGTCAGTTTGTATTTTACACGCCCGCGACGTTTTAACGTTTTCTTATGTGTTAAATTTCCTGAGATGTGAGCTAGTAACGAAAATAAAATTATGATACATGATTTTTTCCTAATGGCTAGTCTCCAATGAAGTAGACGGCAAGGTAGGTACGACTACTATGTCTATTTTTGCCATTATAACGTAATTTCCAAATTTTGTTATGAATCTTTTGAAATTATCTTATATTGGATTTAACTCTTGTGTATTGCCACATTTTTGTGGTTCAACCGTAACTATAGTTACTAACAGGTGATGAGCAGTTATTTCGGTTTTTTTATATAATAAAATATTGTTAAGATTTATAAACAAAACTTGCTCTATATTCTTATTTAAATTAACATAAATTATAATTTCTCTTAACAAAGCCTTTAACATACTTTTAATGGTATTATTAGCTATAAAAATAAAATATAATTGTTGATTTAATGTGTTAGCTACCTTATGAGTATAACGTCAAGTTTACAAAAGTGCTGTGTTAGGAAAGCGAGTAAAACAACGTTTATCTGTTATCGGTTGTTTGTAATTAGATAATGTGGCTTAGCTTTATTTACTGCGAACACGTGCCGAGCGAAACTGCGACTGTGTCTTGCATGTTAACAGTTTAATAAACGGAACACTTTACATGCGCCGGATATTCAAACCGTAGAAAGTAGAAGGATATCCAGTTGTGAATCAACAACAACATCAACAAATATATAATAAATATCATAGAAGAACGTATACTTAATCAAAAGATGATGTTTGTCTTAATTGTAATGGTTAAAGGCCATAAATAAAGGTGCTGCCTTTTTGGAATTATTCCTTCCTTAGTCGCCTCTTATCTCGGCATAGGGTAGGACAAAAATTTCAAATAAATTAAAAATCCTTTGCAAAAAAAATTGAGAAAAATCTCGTTTTTAATATAATTATTTACAACGTTAATTGCAACTTTCATTTCATATTTTTAGTGATTTTCGTGTAAGTGTTGCCGTATTCAAAATTAATTTAGATATTCAACAATTATTTTATTGTAACGTAGACACGAAATAACAATTTTAAAGTGTGCTAACTAAAGTAATTTGAGCTCGTGTAAAATGATCACTGACTTACATGACATAAAAATAACAAGTGGTTTTGTAACGAAAACTTGCCGTCGTACCTCTTTAAAACACTCCACTTTTACAGCAGTCAATTTTAATGAATGCAAGTACATGTTCGTACTGCACTGCTTTATAATACTCGTAATAATATTTATATTATGTAATATACATTCAATTCACAAACTTTCATTAAAATGTATTACAGCAGTATCGACAATTAATAAAGGTATTATCATTTCAGCTCACAGTTGAATATAGACTTATTCGAAAGAAGCTATTTTTTATGTTTGTCATTTACACACTATACTGGTAATAGTCAAAACGAGTTCTGCTGCTTTTTTTCTCCTTATTCGGGCGACTATTTAAAACATCTCCCACAAATATGATAAAGATATATCAACAATTTGATTCAAGAAATATTTCCAATTTTACTACATCATTTGAGATTAAGTTAATTTTTTTATGCTATCGGTATTTTTAATAGAAAACCGGACGGTTTATCTATGTTTTACATTACGAGTATAATCCGCTTACATCGTTATAATGATCAACAGCTCGTGTGAGTATACTGTACCCGGGATTCTCTCGAAGACTTAGTCCTATGTCTGGCATACACAGTCAACAGACATTTTATTCAGTTTTTATCCGATATAAAATCTGTTATGACCCGCAGCATGAAAGTTTTCAATAAATTTTGAAACCGCGGCCGCCGATAGAGCAGTGTGAACGTCGTCGGGCCGCATCGAAGCAATTTACTCTCCATCACAAACCAATCATCGGTCGGCGGCGTCGCTTCACTTCCTGCAACAAATATTGCTACCACGTTTAATTTGAACATCGCCACTTTATATTTTAGGCTATACATAAGACAGTGTACAGCTTTCAGTAGCTTCACATCTATTCACACGCTACTCAACATCCTATTTCTGTGTAAGAAAAATCTGAGAATCATGTTACTAATTCGAAAAGTCTTATAGTCATGGAGTGGTATATCTTCTATTAATGTAAACATTTATATAAAGATACGATAAAACTTTTAAGTACGTTACGGGATTAAGCTATTAAGGTTTAATCTATAAGCCTTTAAGATTGCGGGATTAACTGGAGTTTGTATTAAGGCTGATTATTTGTAAGTTATGTAATTTGGGTAACGACATATAAAGCTGTTATAGAATTACACACACCTTTAATATTGTCTCTTAAGCCCATTACATATCTTTAGTTTAATGATTAATTGACATTAAAACCTTATAAATTTTTTTACCACGTGTTTTTGATAGAATAATAAATCTGAAAGATAAAGATTATTGATGTTTACGATATATTTAGATTTAGACTATAGTTACTTTAATATTTGTTAAATTTATAAAATAATTGTATAAACAACGTGGGCGTTGTTATGGTTAGCAAGGTGGCAATACGCCACACGCCATCTAGTACTTCAATAAGTAAATGGATGTTTTACGTTAACAGAATTAAATCTATTGAAAAGCTTACGTTTTGACTTATAATGACTACTACTATGTACTTTTGGTACGTGGTATTTAGTACCATGCAATTTTTAAACCATATTCAATAAGAATATGAATATTAGATTAATAATGCTGGGAGAATCAAATAAAATCTGGAAATGGTGAGTAAACAGCGGTGTCTTAGTATAAGATAATTCTTATTAAGAGGTTTTCGTTGTTTTAAGCTATCTTCAGCTAAAATAGCTTTAAATTAGAATTGATTAACTCATTTAATACAGCGGAATACTACTACTGAATGGATACAGGAATAGCCAACAAATATAGACATGAGGGCAGAAGTGGTCGACGGATCACTTTGAATTAAATGGGTGATTATTTTTAACTATTTTTATAAGAATGGGTTTGCTGGAGACATAACACAGAAACGTTACCATTTATCTAAAAAAAGATAGAAGATAAAATAACAAGATTTATGTAAAAGTAAATCTAAATTAGTATAAACTATTTTAATTAATTTAAAACTTCGTTCTCGCTTCAGGGGATTGATGTTACCTTTTCTGACTTGAGGTGTAAATAACCTTTTAAGTATACAAAGCAGTGGTGTTTAATTAATGAGATATGACTGATTCCAGTTTATCTTTAAAGGATCTTTTACTCCTTAATTAATTCTTTATCATGTGAAAAGTTGTTTAGAAATTAATGAAATAAAAATAAATGGATTATTTATGGAAGCAACAAATATCTATACTCTTTTCAATAATAAAAGAATCATCTATATCGCGTAACATTGTCAAAAGTTGTATGTATAAACAGAAAATGATTTAAAAAAAATAGAATATTTATACCGTCTATATACTTACAAACTCATGGTTAAGTTTATTATTTTTCATAATAGGTAGGTATGTAACTGTTGCCGGAGACGGTCTAGATAGTTACCACCGCAGGTCGGGTTTCAGCCAACAAACAGTAATGTGTAAATATTAATGTGTTCCGGTTTAAAGGACCCTATAGATAGTGAAATTACTAAGGTAACGAGATTAAATAAGTCCCAAGATAACGAGCACAATGTGATGACCATCATTACGAGTGCCACATTGTTATGGGCAGGTGTATGCATCATTTATCATTAGGTGAAAATCTTCTTTGTTTCATCGCTTCGTTAAATAAAATATTGCGGAAATATACGACTATATAGTTATATTATTGACATATACATTCGTTCCATAAATATTTTGGAGTTGTTCATAAAGAAGCCGTAATGGCTTAGTTTGTAAGGCGGTCGTATGCGATAATACGTATCGAGGGTGCGATTCCCACGGAGCTTGAGCTTCCCGTGAAGGAGACCGACTTGTTCCAAGACATCCGCCAACTCGCACTTGGCCAGCGTCGTGGATTACGAGAGAATTCCTCGAGTCCCAGCAATGGAAACATTAAATGGACTGTTTATGTATGTATGTATGTATTCATACAGTATATAAACATTCAATGTGTAGGTAGGAGTCAAAGGAATGTTAAGGATTAGTGCAGTCCTCACTCTTGAAGCCCCATGAACGCGGATATTTGATACGCAAAATCCGCGTAATTACGTACCGTGTGCAGTTAATTGGGGTAATTATGTTTGTACGTTTTAACTGAACATTTTTTTTCATCGCTCCCTCCGAATGATTCACCTTTTATATACGCATCACTACTAAACACTATGTTGTATCTTTATAAACACGAATAATAATCACAATAATTTTTATAGATACAGAAGTTTTATATTCACTTACAAATACTTACTAAAAATGAAGCAGTAGTATCTAATATTGCTGCGTATATATTATATGGCGTTTCTGCGTAGAATTGGTCGAGATATTCTTAAAATTAAAGCAGAGGGTTGTCATTAGCTGTTAAGACAATTTACACATTAAAAAGCACAATTAATGACAAAGAACTAAAATAAATAGATTTACGATTAGTATACACTTTACTAAATATTAACGATTTCTTAGATTACACAAACAACTAAAACAAACTTTTGAATACTTCTGCGAAAATATAAGGTGTAATACTTTAATGAAGTGCTACGATGAACTGTTTTATTAAACTATAAATGAGACTTAACGTGGAGGTGAAGGTTTACTTTTGCATATTGTATGTAATTAATAAAGTACTCCCAGCATTATTTTAAACAAATATATTATGATGACACAAAACTTGACCTGAATTCACATGAAGTTAAACAACATTGAGGTTTTTGATAGTCAAGAGTGTTCCCACAGATTATACCTTCTCTTATAAGTTAACAGCCGAAACAGTAACATTAGGGCGCCATATTTATAATATGAGGTTGGTAATGAATTATAACAAACCTAAGTGTTAATAATACAATTAAATAATCCAATTTCTGTTTTAAGTCACTTTTTAGAGATTCCTTTGAAGAAAAGACCGTATTGTGGCGTTTCGTTTGTCCGGTCCGTGCGTCCGTGTTTGTCCATTGACATGTTTGTCATGTTTTTGAAATTTCGTTGTGACATCATTGAAATAGTAAAGAGAATTCACATTTTTTTTTATTAAAATGTAGGAATTTACTATGGATTATTAATTTTAATTTCGAAAAGCCTCATTGAAATTTGCTGAGCACTGCTTTATAACATGTTCTACTCTGCGTTTGAATTTTGATATTGTAATGGTATATAATAATAGTATTTGTATATAAAATACAAGTGTAATGTTCACGTGTAAGTTCGACGTCCATGACGTCACATTAGTTTGATCAAAGTGAAAACTCAAGCATTTTCCACGCTACTTGTTTCGAGCTGCCGTCAACGTCCGGACTAATGCTTCCGTCGGATTCCAATTTTAAACTTTTGATGGTGTTTACGACTGTTCCGTTGATTTATAGGGCGGTCGATTTTCTGGTATCAATTTCGTCAATTTCACGGATAAACGGCATCCTACATACCAACTGAACTGTTTCTTGTACATTAAACAGTTAATAAAAGGAAGTATGATTTTGTTACACGCGCATGTTCTAGTATTGCACCATACCTGTAAATGCGAATTATTACAGTTGCATCAACAGATTTCTAACTCCCGCGTTCAAAGGAAATGACGTCTATGAAACGTTTTCTGTTTGTAATGTTGTAGACAAAAGCACTAAACAAACACTCATAGATTACGTTATAGCGTAAACAAGTATGGTGTTTATAACAAAGCAGACTGTTTAATCCTCTTATGTGTTTAATCTAGTATTTCAAGTAAGGCTTAAGCCTTAAATTCCTAGAAGTTCCTTCAAGGACGCGAATACCTTTACGTAACTTAACGGCGCCGTAAATTGTAGTCTTAAAATATGAGTTTTAAAGAATTTTCATTAAGCGAATTAAGCAGTAAATATTACTTTCATTGGAAGCAGTATTTGAACGGTCTGTTATCTAAAGGATCTAATTCGTTTCAAAGTATATTGTGTCACATACAATATTTTCAATTAGACTTTTGTAAATCTTATTTTTGAACCTATTATATCGCCGAAGCTTTTAATAATTGATTAAATATGGAGTATCTAATATAGATAAAACTAAATAAAATTTTATGTTTTTCGCAGGTTTCGCGACCGGAAAACCGTCGCTCGGTGTCAGTTGGTGCTACGGGTGTGGAGAGGCATTCATATGCAGAGGGTCGGGTTCCAGCTCCTCATGGACCACCACCATCACCTGGCGCCATCGCCGCCCAAAGACGAGTTGAAGCTGCCTGCCAAGCTAGTAGAAAACTACTAGAGGAGACCCTCGCCAAACCTGGTAAATATCTGCATCTTCATACAAGTTTTTATTTATTGACAGAAAAGTAACTGGTATTAACCCTGTACATACGGCTAATAAAAGGTTTTGATGGACATCATTTATCGCAGACAGATAGTATAAACTCATTTAATACACATAATAATAATTATTTAGTTAACAATATTGTTACAATTTGGCAATCAGCATGGGGGGAAAATTGATAATTAATGCCAATTAAGAAATTTATGTAAAAGATAAAACTTTAAACAACAAATTAACAATAGCATTAAACATATTTTAATTTTAAGTAATATTAACTTAATTAAAATTATTAGGAACATGGATTTGGGATGTTATTTAATTATTCTCTAACCTTATTAATAACATTAATACAGATGTAAATCGTAAAGTTAATGTTATTTTCTTTATTCAGGCAATGTCTTACATTTCATGTGTTTAGTAACTTGATATAACACTAAATTGTTAGAGAAAGAAGAAGTGTTAGTATTAGGTATAATAATAATAATTCTTCAGAAGTATTCATATATTATTCCATTTATAAAAAAAAAAATCTTCAGATTAAATACTTGCTCATTAAATATTTAATACTCGCAAAATTTCTGTACGCCATATTTCAGTAATAAGTAGATTACTTAAGTGCCGCACAAAACCCGCATTTACTATGCTTGGATAAGCCAGTAGAGGTCTGGAGTTGCCAGATAATACCAATCTATTATATTATTAAACGAAATTTATTTATTAAGAACTTTATCTTTGATAATGTGTTACATAAAACTAGTAGTGCAAATTATAGTCACCTACAATGTAGAATAAGGATAACATTACAGTAAACAATAAATATACTACATCCTTGACCAAAAGGGTTAAGTACCCTAGAATTTACTTTTGCCCGTTTATGTTTTATTTGTCTCCGAAACTTTCAATAGTTGATTGCACAGCACATCTCAAAACTTTCACTAATCTGGCAATCTCTACTTGAGACCTCTCCCTGTTCATTTAGTGTCTAGATTTTTATCCGAGTTTCTATACTAAGCTTGTTTTGGTCTCTATTTCACGAATGAACAACATTTACAGCTTCATGTAACCACGGGAGTTAAAACAATACTGACTATAATATCGTATTAATTTTCCAAAAGTATAGTTTTTCATATTTGTGATTCAGTTACGGGATCCCTAAAATCCTTATCTTTTAGAATAATTAATCAGGTAGTAAACTTTACGATAAGTTTTTGTTTGCATGTGTTTTATGATAATGCCTATTGATATTGGCTGTAGTATGGTTTTTACAAAATAGTCTTTTAATGAATGTCCGAGAAATCTATAAATCATGTGCTCACTTAAATATTGTACGGTCTGTAATAACTTTCTTCATTATTGTGGACCATCAGTCCCGGGAGAAAGTTAAGGAAATGTTGATAATATAGGTGTGTAATATCTTCTGTAGTAAATAAATGATATTTATTATAGAGTAAGATTAAAGAATTTATTGGAGTAATTTTTGGGGTATGATAAAAATAAAGATTATCGATATTTTCATATATAAAATGATATTGGCCTTTCAGTGCGCTCTTTTAGACTTTCTGTGGTAAGATTCGGAATTGTTCGGGCAACTTTTTTTTATTAATTTATAAATTTTTCTGTAACGTACCGATAAAAGAAATACCTCCAAAAAGATCGGTAATATGATATTTTCCACGGATGTTTTATTTGAACAGCGATTAATTAGTGACCAAGTCGCAAGAACTCGATCCCAAACAAACCCGGCAAATGCTGCCTGGTTTTTGCTTCACGTTTTTTTTTATCTTTTGTCGATCCGCTGCTTTTGGGGACTCTTTACTTAGCCGAGTAAAAACAGTGCACGGCTCAGTGCTAGTTAGTTGATTAAAGCATTAATTTAATTAGACGTCGAGCGGTCTGCGCGGGTATATCTTGGAGGTTCGTATTTCCTTATACGTTCAACTACAAATCGTGTACTACTCTTAATTATGGATACACACGTACATATAATTATACATTTTGATACAAGTTTTGTAATATATCTATGCTAATAGAGACTATTAAAATAAATAACATAACTATTACTTTCAGTGGTAGTAGAACGCTTTCAAATGAAATAATGCTATAATTATTCATGAAATAATCTGGTAGTATTATTCGATATAATGATTCGCTATTTCACAAGGCTTTTGTACAATGTGAACCTGAAATACGTAGTTTATGCTCACATGGTTGAACATTATGAAAAGCTCCGTGAAAATAGACCACACTCCTTGTCCAGTTAATATGAAAGGTTTGCATACATTGCCCACGAAACGGGAGCGCTTTATGAGGGTACTATGGGAAGCTTGCGGAACAATGCCATCCAGCAGGACAGGAGAGCCTTATTGAAAACCCTCTGTAAAAATATCCTCGCTACAAAAGCCGGGTCTAGACTAGAATGACGCAATGTTTTAAATTAGGCACCATCTAAAGTGGACTGGGGGCGTAACCTCAATCTCGTTTTGCGATCGCTTTAATTGGCTATATCACGTTTAATAAATTAATAATGAATAACAAGTTGCAACTAATAATAAAAATAACAGTATCCTTATATAAATTTATGTTATGTTCTATTTAACTTTAGTTACTTTATTAGAAGGATGCAATGAAGTTTTGTACTCAAATGTCATTAGAAATTATAAACAAATGTAATAATGTCTTGCTTATATAAAAACTCCAAGTAGTGTCCATTAGTTAAAATATAGCAATATTAATAAATAACTGCTATAGAAGGATACAAAAAAAAAGCACAGCTGTATTAGATAAATAAATAATAAATATAATTATACTACCGTAATAATCCTTATGATATTAGTTAATGATAGTTTGTTTCAATTTCTGTAAATAGTTTAGGTATATACGATATTGCAAATGCTTCATTTGATAACTAACTGAAAGCATGGAAAATCGTAAGAGTGTTAAAAGATTTTCTATAAATATTTTAATGAACATACTAACCATCATTCCGTAGTTAAAAATAAAATAAATTTTACTCATTAAAATCTCATTAAAACCATAATGAATAACTTACCAGGGCCAAGTTTCAGTGACACGAAAACGCGGCGGCGTAAATTTTGAATTAATAACGAAATAGGTTACAGAACGCTCATAACATACAAGTAGGCAAAAGTGATACACAAGACATACATAGTACCGTACGTATCTACTTAGTCTTGCCATAAATATTGTTATAAAGAAAAGCACGATTTTTTTTTTATACGTAACATTTATTCCTTTC
>DWHU01000918.1:0-14877 GCA_018247975.1 Parides photinus | reverse complement strand
AAATACCTGGAAAACTAATACATAATGTGCACGAAGTAATAACAAGTGTTTATATCAAAAGAAGAACATGATTTAATAATAACAAATAATTTTAAGATTATAGTTTATATAATTTTATCGTAGCATTGCGGACAAACCTCCGTGGTGTTTGTCAATGCTTACTGTGTCACTTTTTGAGCTTTATTGTAAATATGAAAATAAATAAAAAAAAAAAAACAAATAAATAAATTATGTGTTCATGAATAACTTGCGCAATTATCAAATATTCTTATTAAAAGTATAAATAGTTAGTATCTCATTTTGAATTGAGTTAATATTTTACATCCATCGGAAGAAAGGAAATGTAAAATCCTGTGTATGGAGAACGAATAACATTCACACGCTCCTATTAATAGCTACACAGTAAAAGAGCGTACAAAAAATAACATCCCAAATTTTGGGTGCCTTCGTTGGCTTGCTGTTAGAGTTTTTTATACGTTTCTAAGTAGGTAGGAGGTAGATGCGAGCAATTCGAACCTACAACTACAATGAATAATAAATTGGTATAAGTTCTTTTCAAAGTGTAATGTCATTCATAATTATCAACAAGTTGATACATTATTTATCATAACCTTTTAATCGTTAAACAAAAAAACTGTTTTAAAGAAAGGTAATTTTACTTTTGTTATTATTTGCATTATTTAACTGATAATACCATTCAAGATATGCAAAAGAAAATGTTGTAATAATATATCTCCCTCCCAACTAGGGTAGCGCATACCATAAGACAAAAACAGGTTTCTTTACTAAATAACGTCCGCGCTCCATCGCCGCTGCCCTGTTTGCTTTGTATAAATGAATATGACGATATCTATGCCGCGAAAATTGTAGGGATTCCTTGAATGACATCTGTTTCTTTCTTTTTAATGTATTAAATAAAACGTTAAATTTCTAGTCATCATACAATAGTGAACTTTGAGCGCGCGCCTAACTTTTTTCGACCATTTAATAATTAACTAGAAATCCTTTTGCACTTTATATTTGAAATTTGACAAATGTTCAATTTTGCATATTCACAATCGAGGTGTTGTTTCGCCTTTAGCGTGCATGCATGGTGGCACCATCTCTTAGTATTAAAATTGTTGTTATTAATAAAATAAATTGGCGACAATATAGTATGAAACTCATATGAAATGTGTCCAGGTGATATAAAAATTAAGACATAGTTGAAAAAAGTGATGACAAAATTAAATGCCCTTTTCAAATTAAAGTTGGTTGGTCAGTCGGAAAAATTTCTTCGATCACATGTCATAATTTTTAATGTATAAGCGACGTAGTCCACTCTCTTGGTAAAAATAATAAGCAAGAGACCCGTATAAACCGTTCACTATGTTTCATATTTTATTTTGCAGCACTTACGTAGCTACTTTTATATTTAAAGCTAAAGAAACTTATTACAAAAAAGAAATATATATGTACCGTTCACTTTGTTACAGGCGTGCTTAGACATGGATCTCTACATAACTGATTCACTCCAAGACATGCTGGACATGGATATCAAAAATGAAATAGCAACAGACCTAAGTAGTATTACTGATTTTCCGGTAAATAATTACAATAATACTTTCTTTTCATAAAAAACAAATGAAATTTTATATATTAATAACAATCCTTGTTGTTACAGGATTCATTAGGATTAAATTTTTCAGAATTACCGCCGTTATTAGATATAGATACAGATAATTCCGTTATGTGGCTAAACAATTCATCTAGTTTTGTTCACAACTTAGATTTATATGGTTCCGAGGCCAACGCCGTGATGGTAAATCCAAATTCAGTAATGCCTTCTACGTTTGCGGAGACTCCCGTTAAAAGTATTGTTAAAGAAGAAGCTTCTAATCTCCTTCTCACTTCTGCTGCTAATGCGGATACAAACAATAGTACATCATTACTAAGTCCTAAAGAAGAAAAAAGTCACCTCACGTTTTCACCAAATACTATAAAAGTAACAAAAGTACAAGAATCCGAAGAACCGAAAGGTAAAAAACCTTTAGAGGAAGCCACACAAATGCTCATATATGTCAGGAAACATGACAAGAATGTAGTAAAAGATTTATTAAAAGATCTAGACATAGATTCAGCTAAGACTAAATTAGCTACATCAAACACTGCGTCTGCGGTACGAATTAAAACGTCCCAACCGGAAGTCATCAAGTTAAGCAATAAAAATTGTTCAATATTGAATAGTAGTCACAAAGTGACGCAACAAATAGGAACAAAAACTATAATCTCTGGCAATATACACATATTAGATGCTCAACAATCTAGAACAATTTTAGCGAATGGTAATAAAAATCAGGCGACTATCCTAATAGATAATTCTGCTTTAAGTAGCAGTAGGCAAATAATCAAAACTTCCATAAACGGATCTTTAAAATTTGATACTAGCCAAACAAAATTTGTAAATAGTAACAATAAAGCGACAGTCGGTGAATTTCCAAAACCCGCATACTCTTATTCGTGTTTAATAGCAATGGCTCTTAAAAATTCGCGAACGGGAAGTTTGCCCGTCTCAGAGATTTATAATTTTATGTGGTAAGTAAATATTATGTTATAAAACATTAAACATTATCGTAATATGATATGTTTTTTACAATGACATACTTTTTCAGTCAACATTTTCCATACTTCAAAACGGCACCGAGTGGTTGGAAGAATTCAGTGCGACACAACCTTAGTTTAAACAAATGTTTTGAAAAAATTGAAAAGCCCTCAACGAACGGTAGTCAACGAAAAGGTAACATCTTATTGAAATAGACTTGTTGCTTATTATAAATATGCTTCAAATGTTTTTGAACAAACTACATTATTATTTTATAGGTTGCTTATGGGCCATGAATCCATCAAAAGTTGGAAAAATGGACGAGGAAGTTTTGAAATGGTCACGAAAGGACCCGCAGGCCATTAAAAATGCAATGGTTTATCCAGGTATAAAATATACAAATTTAAACTGGTATTATTAAGTTTTGTTTATTAATTACGACGACATAGCTGTTATTCTCCAAAATTATCCAAATTTGTTTTGCCGTAGTAGAGTTTGAGAAAATTCAGTTAACAATGTATATTATAAGAAATCTAGCGTTATAAAAAAGTTGCGTGTGTGCCATGTTAATCGTCGAACATCGATAGCAATAAAATTTTATAAATTTTCCCGTTATACATAAAAAACACATTACACATTTCAGATAGCTTAGAAGCATTAGAAAGAGGGGAAATGAAATACAGTGGTTTCGCGAGTGACACCGAGGCAGATGATGATGTTGACCCCGATGCTGACATAGAACTAGACGCGGACCTCGAAATCGATCCTGAAGTAAAAGAGGAAGTCGAGGAAGAGGAAACGATAATAGAACAAGTGAGTTAATTAATAAATAAGACTTATGACCGTGGTTTTACAATAAAAACCAACTACGTATTAATCATTACCTGAATGACTATTGTTATCTACTCGTATTTGTTGGTAAATATAATTAACTAATAGCCTGTGTAGAGTATAGTAAACGTAAATTATTGTAACTTCATTGAAAGTAATTCATTGTCTGTTAATAATCAAAAATAAATTAGGGTATGTCATTGACACCAGATTAAATGTATTTAACTAAATTAATTAAAGTGATAGCATTGAGATACGGAATTTTTAAAATATAACATCAGTTATTTAGAGGACACGAAGTGGCTATTCATATTTATCTATCATGAGCTACCGCTTGACCTCGAGTTCACACTATTTTAAGTGGCAATGACACCATGGTTGTTAAAGCTCGCCCAGAATACTCTGGCTTAGATACGAAACACGGGAACGCTGTTGTGGCAACAGATTTACAATACGAAGGTGATGGTTAAACAAGAGGTTGCGAAAAATCCTTTTACAAATCTAATTTCAAAATATGGTCCTGAAATCGAACCAGGAACTATATTTATATAGCAAACTCTTTCACTCCTTCGCTGAGGTTATTGCTTTACGCCGGTAGTTCAATTCATTATCATCATCAGCTAACAGGCGTCCATTGTTGGAGATGGAAGTGCCTGAAGTAACATTAAATATGATTTAAGTTTTTACTTTCAGTAAATTATAAGGAAGATTAGTTCAATCTTATTCAGTACAATTTTGTTTCTGAGGTCACTTTCATTCTAAGATATATTGTTTATTTACTTTAACTGCTATGTGTATTGAACTTGAGATAAGCTGACGTGTAATGGTTTATTCGCACTCGTACTAATTGATTATGCGAATAATTTGCGAATGTATTTTACAATATAAAACAATAATATTACATAAAGTACAGATAGAATGTTAGTTTCTGACAGTCTGAGGCAAGAGTACATCACAAGTAGATAAAAAATTTGCATGCATTTTATATTATTTTCGTTCCGAGAGGAAACGTTAAGCATTTATCACAATTAAAAAAGTGAAGTTGCCTGTGAAACTAATTACTGAGTCGGGAGTTCGCTGACAATTTTAACCTTAAAACATTTTTATCCAAACAATCCTTATAGTGTCTTTATCTATAGGAAACAAGAACACGTCTAACTTGTTAAAGATATTTGTATATATTTTCTTTATATTTAAAAATTTTCCTGGTTATTCTAGCAGACTAGAAAAAATTATGTTATATTTAGTAAAAACTTCTTTGAAATATTTCAGGAGACATCTGATCAAGAATTGGAAGTGGAGGAAGTAGTTGAAGGTACCGGTATGGTGGGCGGAACTTACCGTCTACTAGCTACTGGACCATCGTCACTCACCTCTTACATTACCGACGTCGAATCAAGCGAAGAAATTAGCGATATCGAGGTAAAAAATCTATTTAAAAATATAGATCTCTGTAAAAAAAAAATCTTGTTCGTATGTAGCATACTAGAATATTCGGAAAAATAAAATGATATGCCGTGAGTCAGTGGCAAGCTTTCAGTAAACAATGACCCTTGGATAAAAATGAATCCGTATTAGAATATAAAAATTAGTTCTTAAGAACTATCCAATGTGGTGCTCCCAGGAAATTTCTAGTTACAGGTATACGACCAAAACAAAGGCGTTAGGCGAAAGGATGCGTCATTCTCGTTACGAGCTTTGTGACGATATTATGATTAATATATACAGGAATAATAATTATACTTGACTAGTTATTTTGGATTAATTTAAAGATTATTATAATTGACCACTTATCAGTAATAATTAAAGTATTCAAATCTGTATAACCCGCGCCTAACAATGTTTACTTTTTTTTTATGTAAAAATTATCAATTCAAATTTTCATAAACAATTTAATTATTGAATTTTTCCATAATCCATATTTTAACGCGCCGATCGGCAAACTCACCACTTAAATAAGCTATTTCTTTAAGGAATTTTTTATTTCTTATGTGTATGAGATGTGTTAAATAAAAAACTGTATTATGCACTCACCTTCGTCTTTACCTAATGCCTCTATGTTTAATAAACGTACATCTTATAAGATTTGTTTCATAAAGATAAAGTTTATTACGTGTTAAATAATCCTCCCATAAAACTACAAATGTTCCACTAATTAAAAAAAAAAATCTTAGTCTTTCTTGAATAGCGTGTAACCAATACTTTACTTGAAAAAATTATTTTCAAAAGGTTTGGTTCAAAAAGTCGTATTTTCATGTCTATGTCATAACACTACTCCTTTATTTTTTTTTCAGATTTTGGATCATTCATACGAAGAAGTTGATATTGGTGTCACGAAACCCGTTAAGCTCAATTTATCGATGACGGAAAATTATACAAGTTAGTATTATTGCCTTAGTGGTTATAACATCTAATTTTATTATGTAATAAAATAAACAAGGAAAGAATCTTAACAAAATGTTGTAATGATTTTTTATCTTCACTAGGCGATGAGGCGAACCAGTTGTTATGTGTCCATCTATAACACTGGCGTTATTTGTGATGTTAAATACACACAAATTTTTCCAGCATGTAATAAAACGAGGGATACCAAGTTTTTGTTGCCTCTTCTTTCTATTTCTTAAAGATGTAAAACAAAATTATGAATGTTTTGTTTCAGTACATTCAGCGAAGAGAGCAAAGACAAGTTTCATCTATCGACCGGTATCAACCACAACACACACGAGCAGACGAAAAACCCCGCTCGTGAACAGAGTGGCGTTAATCTAAACTAAAAAGTACTTTACCGCAACGCGAATCGAGTTCGTACAATGTAGCAATATAGTGTCTCCAGTGAGTTTAAGTAAATCTTAATTTTAATGTGTCTAGACGTGAGTGTGTTTTACTGACTGTGAACTTGAAAAGTAAAAAAGTGATAGTCCGTACCAGATAAGTGTATTTACACAGACGCCGAACACTCGTTACATATCGTTCACCTTATATTAAGTGAAATTAAGTTTTAGGCGCGTTACTTCATTTGTATATTTTAGTGTGACTGAATTCAATTTCCGTTAGTTTTAATGATTGGTTGTTATGTTTCAGCCAAAAACTGTCAGTACAAAGACGAAGCCTCTACTTTCACACATTTTTATATTTAAATACTGGCGCAGAAATAGTGTAACTGTATTTTAAATTTTTCGGTAATAATGTCTGAACGTAGCGGCTGACAGCATAGCGGGTATGTTCATAAAAAAATCCCACCGCTTATATATGTACATATCTGTGTTACATGTACCCTGGCTGCTACCAGAAGAATCTCCTCCAATAATGACGTCACCATAGTTTTAATAAAATGTAATTCAACATGGTAGAATCTTACCTACTGCTACCTAAAATATATCAATCAACTTACCTATCGCGATACGTTTTTAAGTAAGCGTTAGGACAATGAAATTAGCCAAAAAAAAAATTTGGTGTATATCCTACTAATATTGTTTTGTTGCAATAAATAAATTTCATCTGTCGCCGATGATTTAATTCCAGGTTTTTGGCCACAGTTAATAAATTCAAACTACATACACTGGAAATATTCTGAAGTTACTTATAAATTGATAATTCATTAAAATAATATATTATATTATAGTACATAAAATTATGTTTAATTTTATAAATCAAATAGATTAATGGTTTGACCATAGCTGCACCTTGTGTTATGGGGTGAATTTATAAAACGCTAGCCCACTAATGACATTCACTTCAAATATAAAAAAAATAACAAATTCAAGTTTATTCAAAAATGATAGAAAACAAAAACAGCTTATTTCTGAGCCCACAATATAAACATTCTATTTAAAGTTGTATAGCATTGCTAATGCAACTAATATACATTTTATGAAAAAATTAAACCGTTAATTTTGTGCCACATTTAAACTAATTACTAAAATTATTATAGATATAATTTAAATATTTCTAAATAAACGCAAAAACTGTTGTTGATACAATGGCTGATCAATGTTTGGAGAATCAAGCAATAAATTATAAGTTCGTTATGTATAGGTATACTTAACATACTGCGTTATTGCTATAAAAGGGCTCAGGTGTGACTTGTTTTATTTAAAGTATGACATTATATTTAATTTTTATATATATATATCGTTTATATTTGAGAGTGAATGAAATTATATTAATTACGCAAATTAAAAAGAAACCATGTCAAGTTCATAATTCAATGTGAAATAAATAAATAGATGTTTTGAATTATTATAATTCAGAACATGTGTTTACATTCTGATCATGTAGTGTATAAATACTTCTTATTTACTACAAAATGTATTTAAAGTTAAGTTTCATTACCATACAATTATCGAATATATAATAGACGAGACTGACATACACCATTAGCTATTTCTTTAACACATTCTACATGTAATTGCAATAAAGTTAAGATATGTAACTTATATTCTTTAGAGAAAAAATGTATAAATTATAAATATTTTCTGTTCCGACTAAATAAAGAAAATCAAACATGCAATTGTTTTAAAGAAAAAGTTTTTGTTTTATGGTTAAAAAAAGAAATCTTTTCTTAAGTTATAATTTCAATGTAATAGACGAGTTTTGGAATATTTCAGAAGTATGGTTATTATTGTAATCGTTTAAAACAAAATGGTTGTGTGTTAACTGTTTATAAAACAATAAAAAAAATCTCAACACATCCATTACTTTTTCGATTTGGAGCGTTAGGGTTATCATGTACATTCTTAGTTTTGTTATTTCAGGCTATTATTTCAATGGTTTGTTATTATTATGTAATAATATTTGAATGAAACTTAGTACCCTGTGTATCATGGTGACGAGTACTATTTAGTATAATATTTACAATCCTGACTAGTGTCAGTTGGGTGTATTACTTTCTATCACTAACCAAGGAAAACGACCTTGTCTCGGCCCTTGGTTCCTAAAAAATTTACGAAGTGGTACTACTGTCAGTGAAAAATATTGATTATTTGAAAACTGGTTGTGAGTGCATCAAAAATGGTTACTAACTTTGTGTGTTCTGAAAAATCAGGTTAAATTTATCTTCAGCAGTGGTAGAGATAATCGCTTTGTATAGATCCTCTAAACAATTTGTAAGCGAGTTTAAGTTTAAGATCCATAGCAATCTCTTTTTACTATGATAATCACTTAGACTAGACGAAACTGTGATATGAGATTGCTAATGAACCTTTGTCACACAATCCTGTGAATGTTTAGTATCCACGGCCATTAATGTGGTGCAAAATTGGACCTAATGTAGGTAATACGTGGTCATTTGGGACGTTACTTAGCGTAGCGATAATGAATAAAATATACCTTTGCAGGTAACGCTTTTTTTAACAATAATCCATGAGTACTCTTAAAAAGTGCCACGCTTTAAATAACCAATTATAAATATAAATCAATTTAATGTATATCTTAAAAATCTACAACGTAATCATAATGTTCGCAGATATCGCCGCCATTATACTGTTCGATTAAATTAACAATATTGTCAGTGTATTAGAACGTACTCGACCGTTCCAAGCAGTTAGACATTAAGTGGGTCGTTTATCTAATATTATTGTTTTATTTGAACGACTGCTATTCGATAATGATGCAGATACAATTAAAAATATACAATCAAACTAAGACGTCTCCTCCATTAGTATAATTGCAATTAATCACACGATACACGATTCGTAATACAGTTATTTGCACCTATTAATAATATGATGGTAAATGTATGGAATGTTGAAGTAGATTCAGTGTTCATTGTTGCGATAAAGCTAATAATAGACAAAACAATTTTATTTTGAAACATCCTCTAATTACCGCGGCAAGACATTTGCGGTGCATATTCAGGCAATTAATAATTAAAACTAAGTGTGCAATGTTTTATATAATTTAGATCACTGTCTTATTTGGTAGTTGCCACGTGAAAGGACTACAGTATTTTCATTCCTCTATTACTAAAAGGATGCGGAATTGCTAGAAGTTAGATACTCCAAAAATAAATTAAACATCTACATAAAGATCCTGTCATCCTGCAACAACACACTTGCACTAAACAAATGCTTAGCAGTATGCTAATTTAAAATAAGAGATGTATTTGTCCACTGCCAGTATTTCAACATCCATGTACCATAAGTGTATTACATGTAAGAATAGAGTATAGTTTTAGTTTGTAGAGATAGGAAGTTTAATGTTTTTTTAATAATTTTTTTGTAATGAAATTTTAAATAATATCCTTTGTTGTTTTATTCACATCTCCCAAGCGCTACGTTAGTGTATATTGGATCACTGTCATTTCAGCCAATTGTTCACTGCTGAACATGGCATCCCCAATCAATTACTAATAAATATTTTCATCTCTCTTGTATTAGGCAACTTCAATAAAAAATCTGTTTTAGATCAGTAGCGCACTTTAGGCGCTACCGCCTCCTAGTGGGCGCTGTAGCGATCCAGGGGGTGATAATGGTCTATGGGTGCATTTGGGGGCGATGAATAACTGTAAGGGGGCGTTAAAATCATAAAATAAAGAAGAAATATTTAAACATTTTTAGTGGAACGAGAATTCAGTGCGGTAACAAATTTATTAACGAAAAATGAAATAGGTTTTAAAATAGTCGATCGCGGTGATTTAAGATTACTTCTGACAAAAAATAGAGCCGAGGATTCATAAAGTGATAGCAGCACACCAGGTTCATCCTTCTCACTAAGGTTTCGATTCATTTAACTTTTTCTGTTTAATTTTCTGTTTTGCGTTAAATAAATTGTTTCATATTTTAAAATTTCAATGTTTCTTATTTATATCTTTCTATACTACATTATACAAAAGAGATAGAAACATGAACACATATGCTTGTCTTTCGGCTTAATTGCAATAAAAATGTCGAAAAAATTATTTCGTGGGGTCGCTGGATATTATTTTTCCAGGAATGTGGGCGGTAGGCCAAATAAGTTCAGTGTTTTAGACAAACATCCGTATTCGAAAATTGTAGCAAACCTTTACATCGAGGACTGACCCTTTTGATTAATAGTATTTCTATGTAATAGAGTTCTGCTAAAATGTAGTTAATATGCTGCATAGCTAGACAAGATATCTCTTGTAATCTATCACACAGCAACCAAGATATTTCTGATCTCATGGATTCAATTTACGGCCACGTCTATCTAAATGGATCACATTCATCATCAACACCAATCTAATGGATACCATTCGGTAAGCACAAAAAGTATGTTGGTTAAAAAAATTCAATATCCATTTGGCATAATATACGAACATGCTCAGCGCTCTCCGCAACGACACTAAATCTTTCGGAACCGGAAGTTCTAGAAGAGGTCGCAGTAATTCAGGATCAAGTCATATTTTGTTATACCCTAATAATCTTATTAGGCATTAACCAGGCCAATATAGCACATCGCTCCGGGAAACTGAATGTTGTAGCAGGATACGCTTTCCCGTGATTATAACATGATTGCATCGCCATCCACAATTTTTCAATAGCATTATTAATATGCAATTGTCAGTGTCTATTTTAATGTGAGCAATAAAGTGTTCAAATAAATAAATATTTTTTACCACTAGGGATAAGCATTGGGTTAGCACGAAATGCTTACTGTTCTGTTATAGACGTTAGAGAAAAAAAGAGAAGCCGCTTCACTCTCATATTTGAATAGAGAATGGCATGGAAATTATAATATCAAGAAGAAAACTTGCGTTAAAAGAAGAAACTGAATTGGGAAAAGTTCTTCCCGTCCGGTTGTGAACAAAAGTAGCAGCCCGAGCCTAGGTTCCCGAGGGAGCCCTAGAGCTTAACTACTAGTAAGAGGCTTAGGCTAGCACCTTCCGTGCTCTGCCCCCTCAAGTCCAGTGTTACTCTTAATCATCTTTTTAGGAGAACGAGAGGATAACAATATAAAAAAAAGAAAAGTTTAATGCTGACGAATCTGAATTCAAAATCTCATTCATGTCCGGTTTTAAGAAGCGAGTTGAACTAGAACCAACCTTCGATTAATCTAAATTCAGATTAAAGCCTGGGTCAGGATCTTTACATCTGATCCCAAGTTAAATGTTTCATATGTTTTGAGTGATATTTACGAAAATAGAAAAATAACGCATTTTAATCTTCAAAAATAAAAACAAAATTTTGTGTCAATTAATTAAACAATATATTTTAGTGTCAATAATATATTAGCTTATCGCCTCAAGATAAAAACATTCGTTTTATCTGTCTGTCATTCATCTAACAAATTGTTTTTGTAAACAAAGCTAAACAAATTTAGGGTTAGTTTAAAAAAGTAAATTAGGTATTGTCATATATGTATTTAAAATTATGTAAATGATAAAACAAAGGAAGAAGAGGTAATTTTCAGTGACTATCTTAATTTTACAATGTCTACGCGCGAAATACTTACTCTCCAATTCGGACATTATTCAAACCACATAGGAGCACATTTTTGGAATATACAGGAACTCTCCTTTGATTATACAGGGACCGAAAAAAGCGAATGTAACCATGACATTTTATATCGAGAAGGGTGTAACAGCAAAGGTGAAGTAACTTATACACCTAGATTACTTTTAGCAGACCTGAAAGGTTCTTTGAAATCATTACCGTCCGATGGCGGTTTGTCGGACGAAAATAAAAAAGAAAAGTTAGAGTGGGATGAAATAGACATTGTACACCAATCACCAGAAGAAAAGAATGAATACTTAAAAGACATTGACACCAAACCTTTAAGTGACGTAACTTCAAAAACATATGATTTCAAAAATAATGTGAATACATGGACTGATTACTTATATCCTAGACTGCATACAAGATCAATTAACATTGTAAAAGAATATCAACATGGAGAGGAGAAGGTAAGTTATTTTAGATATTTAATTCTCCTATACAAGCTATGCTTTATCATACTCGTCTATATTAAGATAAATTGTTAGTTTGTCTGCATAAATGTAGAATTTACAAATGCATTTTTCTTTCAGGAGGGTTTTGACATTTTCCACTCAGGTCAATCAATTTGGAAAGAAGAATATGGTGAAACATTTTCTGATAAAATAAGAAAATATGTAGAGGAATGTGATAACATGCAAGGTTTTCAAGTGAACTTTGACTGTACAGATGGTTTTGCGGGTCTTGCCATTGGCAGTATTGAACATTTGTATGATGAATATTCCAAACCAATTTTGGCATATCCTATAATAGCATCCCACTTTCCGGACAATGCCCCTTCATCACCAGAGCAAAGAGAGAAATCTAATTTAAAGGACACAATGAGATTAGTCAATATAGCTTTCTCTGTAGAAAGATTGTCACAGTTGTCTACACTTTTTGTTCCTCTTTGTACTGGGGATAAAGGATGGAGAAAACCAGGTAATCCATTAACATTTGATTACTTGAATTATAATCCAGAACTGTACTACCATTCTGCAGCAATTTTAGCAACAGCTATGGACACATTAAGTCAAAAATATAGACATAAAAGTAATTTTTATACTTTATCAGATGTGTGTACTGACATTGTTGGTTTTGGTAGAAAAATGGCAGCAGCTTCTTTAACACTGCCATTTGCAATGAAAGAATCAGAATATTTAATAGAATTTCTAGATTATAATGAAAGAAATCTGTGCACATCTATAACACCCAGTTGCAAGATTGGTACTGATAAACTTTTCCAGTTGATAACTGTAAGGGGCATTCCAGAAGATTGCCTAAAGGCACCAATGCGAGATGGTGAGAAACAAATGACCTTGCCAGCTTATTCATGTTCAAATGTCAAGGAGATGTTTGAGTTATATTTCCAGGCAAACTACTTTCTTTCTGCTACAAATGTTACAGTATGTAATAAACCATTACAAATTAAGACACCATATCCCAACATATTTTCAGAAAGATTAAATAAATATGGATTTGTGTCAAATGAAAGCAACACAGCAAAAGTTGACAGTAGTCCTGTAATTGCTGGATATCACAATGGAAACTTTCTTTCGAATACAATTGAAAAGCTGCATAGAGATACAAGTAGAATAAAATTTGCAAAACTTCATAAATTTAAAGTAGAAGGCTGTGAAGGAGAAGAATTTAAAGAATGTCTAGACTCACTTTCAGAGTTTAAGGATTATTATGACGATAATATAGAGTTGTAGTGAGATCAATACCAGATTAAACAAAATTTAAAAAGGAATGATAGTGGAAAGGAATTGTGAAAAATCATTTTTAACAAGTAACTAATTTAATTACAAATGAGTGTTTTTAATAAGGCATTAATTTTAAGCCTGTATACATACATTAGTACGTCTTTAAAATGCTTGGACCTATTCACATTTAGCTAATGAAATAAATATATGGCCTGTAACTTTGTTTCTAAATTGAGCCGCCACACTAGAAATTCCAAGAAAACTTCATTTATTTTGTGTAAATTAAGAATAATACTGAGGTATATGTCAAGGTCCATGAGCTTTGTTGTGGGGACCAATTTCAAGCGCATGGCAAATAAAAACATTGAAATGTATTTATATAGTATCTTTATTTTTTTGTGAATCAATGAAAATAACTCATATCCCATTCACACATTCATTTTTACCATTTTACACATTTACATTTAACATAAAGTCTATAATCAATCATGATGATCGCTCAAGAGCTCTTTCCTTCATTCGCGTAATAAATGCTGCACCTTTGTTCTTTCTGAAATTTTCATAGGGATCATTCAGATTTACACCAACACCTATAAAAAATTAAAAAATTAATTTCAGGCAAATGTTTTATTATTTAGGGTATTCTTGATGATTGATGATACACTTGCCCTTGACAAAGTAGTTCAATGTCTTCTTAACCAGCAATTTCAGTATCTATCAACTGTAGCACAAGTAACGTTTTCACACTAATATTTAATGAAAGAAATTAAACATGGTATGAGCTCACCGACATTCTATACTATTCCATGTTTGACCTACTATCAGTAAAATTATTTTATGTATTACACATTTGTCTCACTAAATATTATTACAAATTTCCTTAATGCAGAATATCTTAAGATGAAGAACTACTTAAAACAGGGCCTGCCCCATTTTTTGCATTACTTTTAAAACCAAAAAGAAATAGTCTACCAATTCAACTGAAGAGAATGCTACTAAAAACAAATGAAAAAATATGCCATTTAAGCACTTTCTTTTTCCTTTTCTCTTTATATAACTATCTTCTTGAAAATAAACATAGCCATCAATAGAGATGTTAGTAAAGACTAATAATAAACATGCCAATTATATCATAAAAGTAAATTATTGTACTTTTAATTGAATGCAAGAAACGGTGTAGGCTCTATATTGTTATGAGTTGAGTACTTTATGTAGTACATACTTTGTTTGTACGCCTAAAGGAAAAATTAAAAAAAAAAATTATTCACACCTTTGTATTGATCCTGTTTGTCGCGCACCGCGCCACCGCTGATAGGTTCGGCGATGC
>DWHU01000917.1:0-14880 GCA_018247975.1 Parides photinus | reverse complement strand
TGGGGTTTTAGCCGGTAAGAGTCCGGCATAACCTTTCTGCTGCCCCCGCAGCAGATTGGTATCCAATGTAGGATTTCACCACGATAAAAAAAAGGGTTGACAAATACCAATCTAATAGCCTTAAAATAGTAAGAACATAGCTAAGGTAAACTGTGCCTGTCATTTAAGGTATATAAAGGTCTTTAAATTAACGACAATAGACTACAAATGCAAAGCGGACGCATGCGATTAAAAATCGCAAGGTCTCTCTTAGCCGACTGAAGGAGTCAACCGAAGAGTTTTATTTACTATAAAAACCATATAACCCTATCAAGCCTCTGAAGCTATGTATGTTATAGAGGTTTTTAATCTAAAATCAAAATTATGCGATAATTACTTCTTTTACTTTTCATATTTTTTCATTCTCATCAAGTAACAACCCTACAGTTACAAAACGCATCTGCGTGCGTTACTGACTTAATATAAATTTACGGCGGATTTTATTTTTGGACGCTGACAGAGGTAGAATATGGCAATAACAAAAAAAAACAGCTTATTGCTTTGCTAAATACTTTTATGTTACTTTACAAACCTTTTAAATAAGACTTTGGATATCCTTTTTTTATATCTCTAAACCTGTGTTTTTGTAAAGTAGAAAATATGAAGAATGAAACGTAGTATTGGTTTTTTTATATAATAAATTACAAATATTGCAGGCAATGATGCAAGTTTATTTTACAATTTGTTTCTTTAGACGTTGTTCTTATATCTATAATACTTTTTATAAATACAATCATAACAGTAGAGTAAAATAAGTATAACTTAAGTAAATTTATGATAAAGATAAATGCTGTAATAATAATACGTGAAGTGTAATTATTTGATTGTGGTGGTGATGGTAAAGATGTCATTGTCGGATCTGTACTTCAATACATTATTCTACCACTCTACTGCAGGTAAGTATTCAAGAAAGATTTAAAAATTGTTCAGTTTTAAGAGAAAATTAAGATATATCATAAATTACTCGTTGAACTCCTTGAAACTAAGATCTTAACTGGAGAGGTAAGTTATCAAAATTTTGCTTTGATATTATAAATTGATCTTAGCTTTAATGAAACCTTACCATCAGCGCTTTCGACATCAATTCCGGGGCAAGCGGTTACACCCACTCCATCATTCTGACAGAGGTAATAAATTCTAAATGTCACAGAAGATGATGTGTTTTGAATCCATTACTTAAACCATTGCCTTGCATCATTCAATTATAAACACTTAAAGCTGGCTTAAGCAAATTTTTTTGATGCGCTGGAAACTTACTATAATCTTCTTGTACTAAAAACAAAGTCGATGACAAGAGAAGTTTACGGGGTCAAGATTTCTTTACCGTTGTGTTGGAAAAGTAGACGCTTCTTTGAACTGTATATCCAAATCTTTTTATCAATGTTTGAAAGTACCATTTAACAATTTTATGAAAATTTCGCATTGCTATGTATTGCTTATTACAGTATTATCGTTTTGTGCAAATGTACAAGATGTGTCTTTACAAATAAAGATGCAATAATTAATAATGAAAGCCTATATATTCATTGATCAGATTTGCATGGAGAAAACTCATTTCCATACATTTTGCGCCACCCACGATGCGGCGGTGTCGTCTTTCTGAGAAAAGCTTATATAAAATTTCATTTTCAATTCCGACATGCTCCAGGCTGTCCAGCAACCTGTGGTACTGATTTATGCTGCACTTTTAATATTAAGTTAACGAGCGTTATTGCCTTTGAAATATTTTTACGCGATTCCCAAAATCGGATGTAAAAAGGTACGTAACAATTATGCTGATGGCATATCGTATGTAAGTGGTTTTATTTATTATCTTTTCGAATTTATTATACATTAACCATATTTTACTCGTTTAAGTAACTAGTTAAACCCTTTTGGGGGATTATTATAACATAGGTTTATCGTTTGTTGCGGTGACTGATAGTTATAATTCCTTATATTCAGGCAGACTTTCGAATATATAGATAGGTACATCGGCATTTTTGTACTATTTTATTCTGCATTTTTTATTTCTTATGTACAAAAAAGCCAGAGATGGTACAGACATGTTAAACGATGACACGAAGACCGTGTTCTCAAGACAGCCTTACAAACAAGGACCTCCCGCAACTTCGTTGTCAACTGTCCAAGAAGACTTAAAAGAAAAGGACATCGAAAGTCTGACCACAACGCGAACTTCCTGAGGGCTTACGATAAAGAACACCGACCCCAAATTATTGAATAAAGGCAAAACAGAGTAGTACGATGTGTTTATGTTCGTTTTCAATAAAATTTGGACAATAGCCGGGGATCGTTTGCGGCGGACCACCGGCGGGCAACGCGGCTTTCCTTCACACTCGTTATTTTTTACGACGGCACATTTATATTTACAGAGTCCGTATAAATTGGGGGAAGTTTCACGATTGTAAATGTTCAACGTTAACATTACTGTCACGTAAGATTACTAAAACTAAATGGTTTTTAGATTACAACAAAATTCTTGCATATTTAGCTACTGTTCAACTTATTTTTAGAATAAGTATTATAAATGTAGTCTATATATTATATGGAATGAATATTTATTTTTATTTATATTACAACTACATATTCCATAGGTTAGACGTAATCGTAGTGTTACCACAAAGTATTGAATATCGCCCCCTATCTCTCGATAACCACATCCCTTAACGAACACTAAGTATGTTTCTTTTCCCTTTATAGTCAAATATACTATAATTTTAACGTATTTTAATATCGAAAAATGAACACGTAAAGACATATTGAGAATTTTTTGTAGAAGAACCTGGGATATCTTTGAGTTACACAAATTCAATATATCTAATACTTAAATAAGTTATTATTGTCCTCATTTCCAGTAATTAAAGTTTATTAGGATCAATACATAGTACTATTGGCAGGTGACGAAATAAATTCAAATATCATCATTATCGTTCCGTATTGTAACAGAGATAGTGGAATCCTGGATGTAAATAGATATTTTAGTACCTTTATATTGGTCAAATACTACACTAGTAATCTGTGTATATAATTCAGATTTCGTAGAGTTACGTTTTATATAGTTTATCGCATATTTATTCATTTCATAAACATATGTAGACCGCGTACGTGTAAGAATCCCATTCAGTGCTATCGCCGATCTCCTTGTAACCCGTTCGTTATATGTACTCTTTGATCTTTCCGATTCACTTAATGCCTGTCTTCAATAGACCCTGATTATGAGAAACTTTTGTTAAACTATTTATATTATTCTATTTGTTTTGAGTCTTTACTGTCTATAGAAATATGATTAAAATTTGTACTCTACAATGACAAAATATCAACATTTCTCTCAATTCTATAATGACATTTATATCATGAATGCACTATTTTTATACGGATTTCTTAAAAACCAAGAGTTACAGAGTATCATTTGAAATTTATTAAGATTCTTCTTTATGGCAATTGTTACTAATATTATATTTATTTTGGTTTCATTGTTTTTAACGATTTTCAATTATCTTTTTTGAATATATTTTTCAAAGCACGTTTTAATTTAGAAAGATTGTTTGTTACTGAAGTGGGTATACAGTGATCAGATGATAAAAAGAAAGCCTTTTTAGGTTGGTTAGATTGTTAACCTCGAATTCCATTTTTTGTGTTGTTATATTACATTCAATTACATAAACAGAGCCCCTGTTGATAAGAAATGCATAAAATCAATCAATGTCTTTGTAAATCTGCCAATATATTGAACCACATTAAGGGTAAAGTTGGGACGGAATGCATTTTTATTGTATACGTTATCTAAATGGCAGTGCAATGTAGTCACCGTAGTATCTGTCGGAGAGGTATGGTGAGTGATAAATTTATGTGAATTTATTAGTTTGGGAGGCGCGCCCGAGGATGCGACGTCGCAGGGCGCGCCGCTTTACTGCTGATAGGTGTTTGCATTTCGTCGCTTACCTAATGGAAGGATCCAGTTTCCTTCGCAAAGACATTATGCTAAATTGTTTTTGGAAAATAGTCGTTAATAATAGACTGTCCCGTTTATGCGAAAACTGTTTTTACATAATAGACATCGGAGTATAAAGCCCGTGTCACGATATCATAAGTTCACACTACATAACTAGAGTTAAAAAATAATGAAACAAGAGTTAAGATTTTTTTTATTCTGTTTGTATGACACAGATTGAAAACTCCAAATATATTTTTTCAAAGGAATAATGAAGTCACAAATGGACAGGACCAAGTTTTGAAATGTTACGATTGTTAAATACTTTGCTTTATTATATGAATTTATTTATATATACTAGCGGACTGCGCTAACTTTGTTCCACCTAACAGTCAATAAATGGCTAGATTTAAGATTATAAAATAAACACAAAATTATACAGTATTATTTTTATTATACAGAATTCGATTGGATTGTGATTTTTTTTCGGCCGTTGAAGTAAAATTTAGTACTTATTATCGTATTCACGACGAAGACAAATCCAAAAACCCGAAAATCATGAATAACGGTTCAGCCATTCTCGAGTTATAAGTGTAGTAACTAACTCAACTTTTATATATGTAGATAAAACTTCGGTAATTTAAAACAGCGCCATCTATTGATTACTAACTAAATCAAGTCTACAGATATTGTTATTTGTTGGAATCGTTAGGAACTTATAGATAATTATGACTATCAAATATTAAACAGATAATAAAATAATATTGCGACTATAAATTGAGATGTAAGTTATCCTATCTGTCAAGTTGAATCAAACTGCACACGGTGTGCAACTTTGATTAAAATTGATTAAGTAGTTTAGGAGTTCATCGCGGCCAAACGTTATGACACGTAATTTATATATATTAAGATAACCAATATCTCGCACAGATTTTCCGTTGCTAAAACTTGTAAATGTGTTTTAATATATTGTTTCCTATATTTCATAGTAATTTGTTTCAGAGCCAGAAATGTGTAGACTATGTAATGGCAACGGTCGCGTAGGCGCACGGTATACCTAACACCAATGAGGGCAAGATCGATACAAAGTATGTGGGCGCAACACCGTTGCACTTTAACGAACCCTTTGTATCGTAAATTGGTCATGAGGGCCTGACCGATTGCCTTTTGCATTTATAAAAATTAAGCCCGCACCCACGCGACACTTCCCAAGATAAAGAGATTAACACTATTTCGTTTGTTTGGTCAGCCCAATTAAACTTTTAGATCTAGGCGATATTTTCGTAAAGATAGATTTAATAGTGAATCATTTATGTATAAGGAATACGATTTCTTTTATTATTTAATATTTATAAGTATGGATGTCACTGGTATACCTCGAAGAAATGATCTGACGATATAAAGAAGTGGATTATGATTAAATAAACGTGTACTGAATATAGGTATCAAAGTTTTCTTAAACGCTTGCAGCGGTATAGATACACTGAAAATATAAATGAATAAATATCAATGATCCACGGTAATAATTATTAAAAGTTCTTCAAGTAAATGCGAGCTGTTTCCAAGAGAATTCTTTTCGAAACATTAGATAAAACATGTCGCAACACCGAGTAAAACAATGAGGTCTTAATTGTATCTACTTTCATGCTTTCTTTATTGTTTTGTAATGGGTCGGAGACCTTTACGTGTGGGCGGCCCATAAGTTACAGAAAGCAGTGCTTTCTATTATAACCGTCATAGAATTATGTAATGAAATATTACAATAAATCACATAATTATAAACAACCCGTAAACGACATTAACTACTGTCTAATCTATTTTTACTGTACTAAATTTGTTTGGGTTAATGAACCTTTCGTAAGTACAGAAAAATCTAAAAGGTATTCGGTGTTACTTATATCAAAATACCAAGTATAGAATGTATGTATAATAAATCATATAATTATGTTTATTCAATGTGTACACACTTGACGGAACAGAGGGATATGAAAGGGGAATATCGACATCGACACTAGTCGTTATTTATTTTCATTTCAACAAATAAATGGTTTAGCGGTTAGTTTAACAACAATAGGGGCCGCAGAAGTCAAATTGAATTTGAATACTGTAGAAATCACTGTTTTCGTTAAGCCTATTGAAAGTCGACGTACAATAAATATTAGATTTTATTATTAGGTTCACGGACAATTATTGTGCGGGCGGTTCTATAGTAATTGAAGTACTATCAAAAAGTAGAATCAATTTTAATAAAAAATTTAAATCAATGCAGTTTTTACATTTTTTAAGTCTCGCCCATTTTCCCAATTATTTTTTAGGATTGACACAGTGTGTCAGTTCTGATCTGTCTGAAAATGCATTTTTTACTTGTAAAACTAAAACTTTCAATACTCACACATAACACAGTTAATAATAAAAAAAATAATAATCCACGCAAGCACTAAAGAAACAACACGCAAAGTATTCTTCCCTTATACACCTATTTTAAAATAGCAAGGCGATCTATTTTCTTTGACAAAATTAAACATTTTAGTATATTAGTTAATCTTTAATGTGAATAAGTAACTTATTAGTTCAAAACTTAATCAGATAATTGCTTGTAAGAAAAAGATAAATAGTTGTACTTTAAATTTTATTACAGATCGCGCCAATTTATATGCACTGTTAAAATGCTGCGGCCATATCTAATAAGTCTCTAGCAAACGAAGTCTTATCATCTGTACAATAGGTTATTACCTATTGATCTAAAATAATAGTCGTATATTTGCCAATATCTAAGCTATATTGTCATAAATAGAGTACTAAGAAATATTTTATTAGAAGTATATCTCAGAAACGTTTAACGTCATCATTTTAATCTAAGTCGTTAACCGACCCTACACAATTAAGTTCGCTTCGTGTTCAGTGGAAATGCCCACATGATCGCAAAGCTGTTGTTTACTAGGACATATTAACATAAAACGTGTTTTAATTTCATTAAAATTGTTACCCGCGATAAACTTGTTATTCATTAATTAAATTAATTTAGCGTAAAGCTTTCTCGCTACTTTGTTCTTTTAGGGATATAAATGCGAAAGCTTGAATTCTTTATGTGAAATTGAGAGCTGTATTTTCAACATAAGCTTCCAATAATTTTGTGACTTCTCATAAAAGTATTGAGAAATACTTTAATGTGAGTTATCGCAGATATTTTGGGATACTTAATTTTGGAAAAAGTTATAGTTTAGATCTAAGGATAGGTTGGATAAACCAATGGTTGCAAAGCTCTGAGTTTAAGTATAGAGAGGGATTTAGTATGTAGATATCCGAAATAACCGTGTCTCGTCCTGTACCTCCCAAGTAGAAAATCTTATGAAGATTTTATGATAACAAAAAATCAAATACGTTGAACAACATCATGAAATAATAAATAGCATAGCAACGAACGCCTGAGCTCTTTCACAATGAGCTGTAATGAGGCGGACATCGTTATACGGAGCGCTTCATCATGTCGTAATGTTGGGGTACACCAAACTGATCTACTTGCTGGCCTGTTCAAGAAAATTAACAGTCTTTATTATCAAGAACATGATGACGTTGCTTTTCTTATAACTAATTCAATTGGTATCTATGATGTAATTACTGAAGCAGATGCAAGATGTTTTCATATTCCAGCATCATGTGGTGGCTTGATTGGATTCATGAACAAATGTCCTTCACTCTTTTCTATGAAGACTGTTGAGTTTGGATGGTGGTAGGGTTTTCCAAATCCTTTTCTCTCACTTCCATATTTCAAACCTGCTACTATAATATTCTTGTTTTGTCAATAAAAAAAAACCAAAGTATTCCAGACAACAACACTTTTCTACCCATAACATTAGTATTATTCAATGTTTTTGTTCTGAATAGACAATAAGGTGAGCGTAAGCGTTATAAATAATAACATTCATTATTGTAATAGCTAACATAGTTTACGAGTACAGAGGACATTAATGTGTTTTTTCGTGTTACACAGTTATTAGCAACATAGTAAAAAAGGGTATGCACTTGAGAAGTGTTCTTATGTCCTTGTATGTAATTTAATTTTGAACACAATGCAAAATAATTTAGCTACGTTGTTAAGGATGAAATCCTGCTAAGGATGAAATAGAGAATCTTTGGATATATCCCTAGAATAAACGAACGGAAATACCGGCTCTGCGATAACATCCCAATGATTTACAAATCGTATTTATATGTTTATTTACAAACGTATACCGGACGCACAAGCTTTATTTTATCGACAACATTTAGAGTAACATGAAACTTCTGATTTCAGGTTGCTGGTAGGTGCGCCTCTGGGTCAGAACCTTCAGCCAAACACGACGAGGTCAGGGGCGTTGTGGAAATGTCGCCTCACCCCCGCTGTTAGAGACTGCGAGCAAATCATCACAGATGGAAAGAGTAAGTAATATCATATTAGTAGAGTATTGAGGTCAGCGGTTATAACTTATGGTCATATCGATAAGTTTATAATATAAATTTACACGAGCATATAATATATCATTCGGTAATATCCATTTCGTTTATAGTCGTGTCATTTGACCTCTGCTGATAACAAGTTAAATATCAAGAGTATTGTTTTCGTTGTTTATGAATGTAAATACATAAAATATATCTTTGCACTATTCGTAGAATTGGTTCAAATTCGATCAGTTTTTTTTTAATAGATTTTGATTATTTCCGTATGTAGTGCTGTAGTTATAAATGAATGTAGTGTAGCGTTCACTATTATAGGTTAACGGGCTTAAACACATTACTTTATAGAATAAATCACATTGTAACTAAATATTTAGTAGAAGAAATTAGATTCAACTCTTTTACACGATAGTAGGGGAAAAGGACCGCTATGTTTTATATAACGTATATGTATAGTGGTTTATTTAAGTTTTAATTAAAATGTTGTCTTTTGTCGGTGGTGCCACAAACAGCGAAGTACGGCAAGATAGACAAGAGTAAGTGAGATGTGGTCTCAACCCCTTTTGTACTTAATCATTACGCTCCTCGACTAATAACGACTAATCGCTGTTTTTAATTTTTTTTATTTTACTAATAGCCCAATTATGATTGCTAAGTTCCAGCTGATCTCTCATAACGTTAATTGCAACGCATGCGTACATACATATAACTAACATTTAGATTTAAACACGAGTAGAAATATGACATCGACATTAATCAAGATTCATTTACTCACAGTGAATAATATTCAAAACTAAATAATGAGCTATGATTTTATGTTATTATCTTACAAATAAAATTATAAACTGTGGAAAATGAATCTTGAATACAACCGTATGAATAAATACTAACCGCTTGCAAAGAACACCCCACTGGAGCATGAGCTAAGCACATAAAGCAGTAATTGCTATTATGCATATTTATAGCAAAATTAAAGCGATTTTATAAGCAATAAAACTGAAATTGCTTATCAAGACAATTAAATAGATTTCAATTAGAGCTTTCAAGATAGGTGCAAGTAGATAGATATAGGTAACACTGCGCCAGAAAACTCAAGAGTTTATACTTTAACACTTGAGTAAAATCATACGTGGTGACTGGAAATTTTAACGAATAACTGTTTAACATGTAAAACATCTAAATTTTAAAACAATAATCTGTTAATCAAGTCGCAATAAAGACCAAAATATATCTGGTAACTTAACTTTAATAGCGTCTAACAATTAGTATACCGAGAACTAAAGAATTATGCTGGGCCGATTAACATAAACAGTAACAATTAGTCGTACTTACAGTAAATTAAAAAAAAAACATTAATATGGTATTTATATGGTGAATTAATGGTTCGGCCGTCGGATAATTTTGTATAAGTATCAATCGAAATTAACATTTGTAGTATACTTCGATAACGATTAACCTGAGACCACACTTGAGTTACGTTCACACGATGTTTTTCTTACGATCGTTTTCAGGATGCGGATATAAATGTCACCAACTTTGTGATGTTTGATATATATTGCATGTGTGTATCTTCGCTGCGAGATACAGTAGTTATATTTACATTCGCACGGTGTTTGTGCAATGTGAAACTTGGATTTTTTTTTATAGCACTTTGCAAGAGTTTATACGCTATGCCAGAGAATTATATTTATCTCGCATCACCCACGCCTTGTGCAGCGCTTTGCATACGCCGAGGTACCATCACATGGGATTGTTTGGGAGAGAAATTTAGATATTGATATGCAACTAATGTATGGGTACAATCGGTACTTGAATCATAATAAATGCTTAACATTTAAAATACTTCTTTTGGACTTTTAGAGATTTTGCTCTTACGTTTACGATGGGACAAATTTTAAGTGTTAATAATCTATATTTTTCATATAATATTTGTGTCTAATTTGGAGCTGCGTCAGCTTTGTCAATGTTTCTGTTTATAAATTATTAAATTGTCAATTTTTTTTTCTCATAAATTATATTAAATTGCAAAAGTTTATTTTGCGGTTAACAAATTTTGATACGCTTTATGTACTATGGTAAGTTAAAGTTTGGGATAAATATTTATTAATATTATGTGTGATGTTTAGCTTTGGACTCTTACACACTTACTGCACCTTACGCGGATGAAATTAAGGATGGTCAATGGCTGGGCGTCTCTGTTCGAAGTCAGGGTCCCGGGAGGAAGGCTGTTGTTTGCGCTCACAGGTAAGTTCTCTTATTACTCTAACCTAAGCCCATTGTTATAATTCTCCTAAATGTTTAAGCAAATCTTCATTTCATTACTACATTCTTATCTATTTTTCAGATACATCCGAAAGTCCGGCGAGTCCCAGTTCGGACAAGGACTTTGTTATACATTGAGCAACGATCTTCAACTCCTCGACTCCTGGGAACCGTGTAGAGGACGATCAGTAAATAAGTAAATATAATTGAACTTCGATAATAATATACCATAGTAAGATTTTAATAACACAAGATTATCGTCTTGATACAAAACCTTGATTTTATTTTTAGAGAGCATGAAGAATTTGGCTTTTGCCAAGTAGGGACGAGTAGTTCACTTTTAGAAGATGACACGCTCCTCATTGGAAGTCCGGGTCCATACACCTGGAGAGGAACAATATTTACTCATGACACTAATGACGACTTATTGGAAAGAGATATGTCTTTCTACATGGCGCCAGTTGAGGATGGCTTAAGCCCAGTTGAAAAATACAGTTATCTTGGTAAGTCAAACTATGAAAATTTAGGGAACTATAAACATCACAACCTGACGTAGTCTTCCAATACAATCCCAAATCACACAAAGCTTGAGGAATGTGTTAATAACTCTTTGAATTACTCTTCTAGTAATTCACTAAACCAAATTAGGCTTTAGCTAAAATTGATAGATATCAAGTTCGATGATAAGCGACATTTAAGTATTAAAATATAAATGTACGTCTATTGGTTATATTAATAAATCGGAGATGTAATTGGTAATTAATACGATACTCATAGCATTTGCTTTGTGATGTATTTAACGCCACACGGGAGTGATAGTGGTTTTACATACAATTAGAATAATCTTTTTGATGGTTTAAACTCATCGTTAGTGAAAAAGGGGAGAGTGTTTATAAAAAACGAATCGTTTGTAAATCAATTTTATGCTACTGATTATATTTGTCGAGTAATAACAAAACTTCTTTTAAGTTATCGCCTCTAAAACTGTTATTGTTAATCCTAAACAAGGGATGAGACTATGTGAATACGTTGTAATATTAAAACAAATATTTTTTGATTCTCATTCCAGGTATGTCAGTAACCGGCGCAGGTTTCTTCAATTCGGTGCCTTCGTACGCGGCTGGAGCACCACGTTCCCGTGGCACTGGCCAAGTGGTGATCTTCAGCAAGCGTGTGATAAAAGACTGGGGTCGAACAGACATCGACATACTAGAACATAGTCTAACGCTGAATGGAGAACAGTTCGGTTCCAGTTTCGGCTACGAAGTCGCGTCCGCTGATGTTAATGGCGATGGGTATGTTATAATGAAATATTTATTGAATTATTTTCGCACAAAATGATGTAGTATATTATACACTATATATTATACTTAATAATTTCAAAAAAAATTTTGTTTCTTAAGTTTTATTTGTAATTGTAACATAAACATTTTATTTATGTAAATGTGCAGACTACCTGATCTGTTAGTGGGTGCACCATTTTACTTCTCCCGAGACGCCGGCGGAGCGGTGTATTTATACTTGAACGTCAAGAATACTCTCCGTCAGGAATTTGACGTTAAATTAACCGGAAAATCGGAATCGCAGTTCGGAATTGCGATAGCTAATACCGGCGATCTTAACAAAGATGGCTGCGAAGACGTTGCTATCGGCAGCCCGTACGAAGGCAACGGCGTTGTTTACATTCACTTAGGAGACAGAAAGAAAGGTTTACAAGCAAAGCCTGATCAAGTAATACAAGCTGAGTCACTTCCAAGGATTATGAAGACGTTCGGCTATTCGCTGTCTGGTGGCATGGATTTAGATGCAAACGGTTATCCTGACTTACTCGTTGGCGCTTACGAAAATGTAAGTAACAAAATTCTTCAAAAAATCTTTTAAGTCTATATTATGTTTATGTTACAATGATATTATAATAAGATTATATATACATGTATATAATCCTGGCACAAGCAGCTGTTTGTTTAAAAGAATACCACAATCAAATATATTAGTTTATAAATATTTTTAGGAAAGAAATAACAGTATTTATTATATCCAAAATACAAATCAAAATTTATAAAACCATGGTAAAGTTTAGTAACAATTATTCGTAATACGAATAAAACTAAATGGTTTAATTATTACCACCTATACATTAAATGCTGTTCTATCAAGTCTGTACACTATCATTTATTCATGTATAATTTAAAATCATGTCAAAATTGGTATTGATTAGAGTTTGAACGGCTTTTGTAATATACATGAACTTGGTTATATATTTGAAATATAGATTTAAAATTTTATTAACTTAGTCCTATATGAATAAGTTTAAAGTTAATGAAATCGTTACAGAGCAGCGTCGCGTTACTCCGAACGAGACCTATCATCGACATCAAAACGTCCATTAAGCCGTCGAATACAATCATAAATGTCGATCCATCGAAACAAGGTTGTACGAAGGATCCAACTTCCAGCTATACCTGTTTCCACTTCGAAGCGTGTTGCATTATCAAATCTTTGGTGAAATCAACACAAACCAACAGACACGAGTTGAGTTATGTGATCGAAGCGGAAACTTTCCCCGGCGGAAGGAAATATTCAAGAGTGCTGTTGGACTCTGAGAGAACTAATATTGTAAATAAGACGTTACGCTTAGGCAAAGACGTCGAAGTTTGCAGACAGCACATCGTTTACTTAAAGAATAACACGAGAGACATTCAAACGCCTATTAAGGTAGATAAATTATACATCAACGTGTACGTTTACTTATTTATTTATATTCTTTATTGTGTAACCAAAACAAGTTCACAAAAGGCAGGTTTAATGCCAGTAGGCATTCTCTACCAGACAACTCGATATGTGAAGAGATGTTGTGGTAACAGAGAAAAAGTTTAGAATAATAATAAATAAACTATACATACATAGAAAAAATAAATAAAGACATGCATAAACTAATACATACATAATTAAATTAATTCACATATACATAAAATGCAAAATTAGTCTAAACGTATAAGTGCAAGCAAACACCTTTCACCATTCTTTTAAAAACTTCTTTGTTGTTACTTGTGAAATATCTAAAAGTTTTGTAAATAAGTATGTAGTCGCAAATTTCCTATAAACGTTAAAACATGTTTGTACGTTTTAATTAGTAGTTATAATTCAAAATCAAATATGAAAATCATATAAAACGCTTGTTGACACATTTCCTGTTCGTTAAGTAAATATATCCGTTGCATACACTTATAAGGGACAACGAAGTAATTAATTATTGAATTATATGTAATTTTCCTTGTTATTTTCGACAGTTTATGGTCACGTATAAACTAGTGAACGTGGAACCCGAGTACTCGACTGTGAAGCAGCTGCCGAATATCGATGATTATCCGGTGCTGAACGCGACTGCGGTCACAGCATTCAGCGCCAACTTCCTGAATGACTGTGGCGCTGACGGCGTGTGCGTCAGCGAACTGCATGTTGAACCTGTGCTTCTTTTACCCAAAAGTAAATATTATTATTGAATATATATTTACAGAAGTTACTTAAATATTGCTCGTTCTGCCTGGAAGATTAGCTAATGAAATAACTGGGGTAACAACATCTAGGCCTATGTTTCAAAATCACGGAAAAGTTTTAATGAGATTTTGTATCGTATTTTTCAACTTTCATTTCAAACAAAACTCATATTCAAAGATATTTTGTAGTATGAAAATACTTTAATATTATTATCATTTATTATTCCAGCGGAGGATGGAAAGTCTTACGCCTTAACATTAGGCCAAGAGGAAGAAATAAAACTTTCTATATCAGTAGACAACTTTGGAGAATCAGCTTACGAGGGACAACTATTCGTACAGCATCATCAAAATTTGCACTACATAGCAGCCAACATTAGCGTAAGTCTACTAATATTCATAATATACTTTTATAATTTAATAATAGTTAGTATCTAAAGCAAAAAAGAACTTACAATTAATGTTTCAGTATAAACGGTGAAGTTAATTGGTAAATATTATAACCAATGTACAGAAAACAAAGTTCTTACAGTCTTAGATATTTAATTAAAAACCTAATGTAAGTGTACTTTAGTCATTAACTAGCAATTTGTTGTGAGCAATAAGTATGATTTACTATCTAGTGGTTTAAATGTATACTCTACCACAGCTACTAATAATAGATCATTGTATAAATATTAATAGTTTAAATTCTTGGTCAGAAAATCCATGATGTAG
>DWHU01000916.1:0-14888 GCA_018247975.1 Parides photinus | reverse complement strand
CCCCCCCCCCCCCCCCCCCCCCCCCCCCCCCCCCCCCCCCCCCCCCCCCCCCCCCCCCACTTATCCGATTTCGCAAATTGCATGTTAATTATAATAAACCTAAAAATATTTGTTTAAATTAGAGCAGACCTTTTTGTACTTGGTATTACATTAATTAGGTTTTAAAATGAAAGTTATCCAAAATCTTTGTTGTATAATTATAATTAACACTTGGCATGCGCGTATACTTTGCCATCGACCCGATTTTTGTAAGTTGAAAACTTACGTTTTTTACGTTGGTAAAAAACGTAAGTTCGTCGTAAGTAAGTTCGTTGGAACTTGTTTTACACATGGGCAAGTATATGATTATTGTAATAATAGACACCTCATATCTACTTATTACGTGGTTTTAAGTGATTTGCGCTTTAGTGGCATTACCTCTAATATAATTTTTTGTTCATCATTCTTCCTTTTAATTCATTATGATATCTTTGTGTCGTGTATGTTTTACTTAATTTTAACTTTTTAAGATTAAGCTGTAAATCTTTTTAATAATACAGCACAAACATAGTCCTCGATTGTTAGATTGTTTTTAACGTAATAGTATGCCCGCATGCCTAGTGTTAATGCAGCATTATAAATATAATTTATGTGAAAGATACTATTTCATCGTTGACACTGAATAACGAAATACGCATGGCAAGTGTCACATAATTTATTGTTTTTTATAAAGGCTGCGAAATATTTTTCATGGGTTCTTGCCAAGTACTTAATAGGCCTCGAATGGCGACGAAGTCGTATAGGTACTTTATGTTGGAACGGCCACAGGTCAATGTCTGTGCCCACCGCTGCTGCACTTAAGATGGGCGTTGGTTTTCCTCTTAGCGACAATCCGGACGCTCGCCATGGAAAAGTTTTGTCAACATCACTTGAAGGTCAGTAATTTACCAATACATATTTTAATGTTGCTGTTTTTGTTTCGTTACCGTTTATTTTATTTATTATTAAATAAAACTACAGAAGCCGTGATAGCCGAGTGGTTAGAGATCACGGCCTCTGAATCGGGGCCGCGGGTTCGAGCCTTGCGCGCACTGATGGCTTTTTTGAGTTATGTGCGTTTTAAGAAATTAAATATTACTGGTTTTATCCGCCAACCCGCACTTGGTCTGCGTGGTGGATTAAAGCCACAACTCTCTCTTTATGAGAGAAAGCCCCGAATGCCTGCAGTGGGTACGTTTAGTAAGCTGTTTATGAACATAAAATTAACTTAACTTTAAAACAAGGAACATTTTAAATAAAGTTTAGTAATGAATTAGTCCAAGTTAATAAAACTAACAAAAGGTATGGAGAGAAGCCAAGAAATTGGTTTAAAATTAATTACTTAATATTATGAAGATAGAGGTAAAGCCGTTTATCCTCCTCGCTGGTTAAATACACGTTGGTGGATATCAAATTTTGAAAGCTCGCGAAAGCTGCTGTTCTCGGAATAAGTTATTTTTTTTATGTTTTCCTTGGTTCAGCGGGGATCATACCCGTGTCTCTTCTAGACTACGATCGCCTTACAGATTTGGCTATGACTACTTGACACCGTTATGGACTGAATATGGGTTACTATGAATTAACTGAAATTATTTGTGTGAAAGTTTCTTAAAAGTTACGGGTTTATATATTAAATGTAAAAAACTTTTTCTTTTTGATATTTTCATCTGTCAGCGACAAGTGGTGCATTGGCGGCCCGAGAGTGTGCCGCGTGTGGGCGCAGCAGTGAGCGTCACCTGATGGCCGCGTGCGATACTTGCCGACAGCATTACCACCTGCATTGTCTCAAGCCTCCGCTGCAACGTCCTCCTAAGAAAAGCAAATTATACGGATGGTAAATATTATTAGACTTATCATGCGACAAGTGTTGTAATATCTTTTAAAAGCTGTTCCATAAAAATTTGTGCAATTATTGTGGTAATTATCTGAGTTTAATATGCTTAACTTGAACATTACTGGCGGCAGATATTTGTTCTGGAAACTGTGCTGTCGAAGATAGTACCTATTTTCTGCTACTAAACATTAGTGTGTTCTGGTTTAAAGAGTGTTGTAATTTCATAAATTATTCAATGAAAGATAGCACATTTGTTGTTGTCTTATGGTGTTGATCATAATGTAGTTTTTATATAAACATGCACATATGTTTACCATTTATAATTGATTTATTAAATAAAATAAGCAAAACGGATATTTTTTTTGGTTTTCTTCAGGCAATGTTCTGAGTGTGATAAAACTTCTGATTCTGAACCGGAAGTTTTAGAAAAAAAGGTTCCTCGACGTTCACGCATAAGGTACAGTAAAGACGGCGCAATAATCTCTGAGCCGCTTAGCCCTGGTTCTGCTGCTAATTCTCCTCCTTCAAAAAGGATCGATAGAAGTCACAAAACCGACAAGATAAAACTAAACGGTATAAGTATGGGCGAAAATATTTCTCCAATAAAGGTGACAATTAAACCATTCGATTTTAGCAGCGATTGTATTGAAACTCCGGACGTTAAGTTAAAGAAGAAGACAAAGTCTTCGAAACAAAGAGACCATATAGTTTTATCGGGTGGTGAGGAACATCCATCTAAGAAGTTACATAAGAGAAGTTTCACTTCGCCAACACTAACTAATACTCCTCTCATGTCGATAACTCCTATAGTTGCTGATAGCCCCAATGATTCTCACAATGAGAACTCTAATGCGTCACTTACACTGGGAAGAAAAGAAGAAGGCTATTTACCACAGAACTTATCTTTCTCAGCTCTCCTGAGCGATGCAAAAGAAAGGGATGCGAAAGCTATAGAGAGCTCCATCGAAAGTACACTAGCTAATCTTTCGTCCGACATAGCGACGTATAAAGCTAACAGAAAACGAAGGAAAGAAAAACATAGATCGAGGTACTCGCCCGATTTAATGCGATCCCCTTCGAAATCTCATAAACATAAAAGAAAAAAGAAAACTCAAGATATAGAAAATCCAGAACTACCCCATCCAAGAATAACAATCAAAGTAAGCAGTAATTAATTATCCACTGTTTGCGAACATTTTATTGTAAAAAAGCACTTTATAGGTAACAATTAAAAAAATCGTAATAACTTTTTAAATAATAATAGTTTAATACGAAATATAATAATGTTAAGTTAACATTTTCCTGGAGCTATTTTCTAGAACTTCAAACTCTTATATACATAATTACATTAATATAAAACTCATGATTGTTAGGCTAGAAGTAATTAATGAAGGATACAAGAAATTTTATTGTGTAGTGTACCAATAAAGTACATAAACTATAATTATTTACAAATAATTCATCATCATCATTATCAGCCTTTGTCAATCCACTGCTAGGTATAGGCGTAGTACAATGTCTTCTATTAAATGCAGTCCTCGGCCTTTCGCATTTTCCCACTTAACACAATTATTATATTAAAATTTCTACTGTAATAAAGAGCAGTTAACATACTAAATGCTTTTGAATGTTTCTAGATAAAACCAATACCAAAACCCGATGGTTCGTTGGATACGCAGATGTTTTACGTGCCAACTGATAGCAATGATGGTCCACCACCTGCTGTTATGAAGAAACTTTCAAAGGTTTGTTAGTACATTGTATGTGAAATTATTAGAATTAAATAAATTTTGTCGTGTTAATAATAATATTATTTATTTAATACATGCATCCATCGAGACAAAACGAAATAGTATTGGGTTTAGTGGTAGGGTTCTTCACCCTCTGCTTAGTTACCCCCATCACATTGTAAACCTGTCGTCACAACAGTGTTTCTGTGTCTTTTCTGGTAGCGTACTATTTTCCGTGAGTATGCTTCACCATTTATGTCTTCTTGTAACTTAAGAAGATGTTAAAGTGTTATCCGATGGTTGATGAAAAAAAATCTTTTTTTTATTCTACTCCGGGTCAAGATATCTTTCACTCATCTCTAACATCCAGTAGCAGTTCTCACACTTCCTTTTTTATGATTCGTCACACATTCATTCTAAATGCATCTTGTTACGAGGTTTATATTCCTTTCGTGACCTCATTATCTATTACTCGTAGAAATCCGAGCTACAATTGGTGCCTTAGACTATTTTACAGCCACTGAGAACTACCACTAGAGTTGAATTAGATATTTTTTTATTACAATGTATTACTGTATAATAATAATGAATTTATGTTATTCCATGTATTAATGGTGTACAGCAAGCAACACAGATAGCTCCACAATCTTTAGAACAAGAAATATCGGAACCTCAAGCTGAACTTCAATCGTCAGCGGAGGCACTAGTTACTCCTGTTGTAAGTACTATTTTCTGATTTTATTCAATACTTTAATGTTATATCATCGAAATACTAAATATAACTAAAATTAGCCGTGCGGTGTCCGCTTAATGTTACCTCTATTTCAATGGTATATGACGTGGCTGTTAAGCATGACTTTCGTCTTACTTAAATTCATACTCAGACTCTGGCTCGTGGCTGCCTCTAGATATGTAATATAACTAAAGAAATAATATTTGTATTACTCTATAATTATATTATGTATTAATATTGTGATGCAATAACATAAGATATTTAACGCAAGCAATCTGTAACGGAGGAGAAAAAGGATGCTACGACCGAGCCTCTTTCTACAAAACCAAAGGTAAATAACTGGGAAGAGTAAATTTTATTTAGTCCTTTAATTCATTCAAAAAAACTTTCTTGAAAAATGAATCTGCGTTACTTATAATATTAACTGTTACTTAACGGATAAGTGAAGTGAATGTGAAGGTTGCTACGGTTGAATATTATTGACTCTGGTAAAATGTCTTGTTAGAATATATATAATAAATTATTTAAAAACGCTATAACTTTAAAAAATGTTGGAGCTATTATAAAACACATACTGCAATTTTTTAGAGTTAACGTTGTCGGATGTATCATCTAAGATATTTAAATCTAGATATGCAGCACCGATTGGTTTAGATGTTTTTGTGGGAGACGTATATCAAGATTTAGATGTCTATCCCAGAAGCTTTCATTTGTATGTAATCAAGAGATTGGTTTATTTAATTTTTAATCTAGAAAAAATGTAAAAATGGTACTAATGAACCCTAAGTTTCTGCAAGTATTGTGCTATATCATGGCGTGTGCACACGCAGAGGTCTCGGGAGGTGCGCGCGCGCCGCGTTGGCGGCGGCGAGAGCGCGACGCCAGCGGCAGCGTTAGTACCGCTCACACACTGCGATGTGTGTACGCAGCCTGGTGACGTGGCCAACCTTGTGCGGTGAGCTAATGACTTGCTCTTAACACCACTTGCTCTTTTCGTTACACTGGTTCGTTACACAGTTGTACTGTGGACACCGCCAATGCCTATTACCGCTATATAATAGTTGACAAATAAGCTGTAAGCTATTTCGAATGAAGTGATTAGTGTTAAGATGATAAGGCTCCGGGTGATATATACGATAGTATGATAAACACTATATTGTGCTCAACGTTTTTAAGAAAAATCGGAGCTATGGTGGTTATCTATCTAAAGAGTACTATCACTAAAGTACGTCCTCAGGTAATTTTCCCAGAGGTGGTTAAAAATTCTGGATGCGCCAGGCCTTAGACTCCTGTTCATTTAACACTAGCTTTTTAAATTTAAAAAATCATTTTCTGTGTTTACGACAGGTGTGACGAGTGCCACAAGAGATACCACTTCACCTGCCTCGAGCCGCCGCTGAATAAGAACCCTAAGAAGCGCGGATACTCATGGCACTGCGCCGACTGCGACCCAACTGTTAGTGAATACATCACATTTTACGACAATATTAACAAGGCCTCTAAAGCCCAATCGCCACACGCATGCGCTAACTAACCACCACGCCTAAACGGGGGTAAAGCTGCTTTTTGATGTCTCGTGGATCACGTCACACAACAACATTCTTTTTTTAATTCTTTAATTAACACACTACATACCTTTGTCATAACATTCATTAGATATTTGTTGTATTAAATTGTAATAAACTTTGCCAAGATTGAATGTCACGTGATTCAAGAGGAGTATGTTATGATGGCAGTAACAATTTTAATATCTAATTTTAAGCGTTTTAAGTCGTTAGTAATGTATTATCACAGTAATAACAAATTGTTCGACTGATGACAATTGGAAAACAATTATCACTTTTATCTGATACAAATTTTTTAATCAAGTTTTATTGAAACGAAAAGCTGCGGAGTCAGTCCCTATTAAAATGTCACTTTACTCTCGATTAAGTTGATTGATAGAAGACAGTTCAAGACTAGTTACAGTTTAATGGTAGTGGAAACTTGTGTTTAAACCTAGTATTTATACTAATTATGAGTCATTGTACTAATAAAGCATGATCATCCCTTTCCAAACCTTTAATTCCGAATATATTAAAAAAAGCTCCCTCGTAAAATAATGTGACTTCTATGTTCTTAAATATTCTTAATAAATTTATATTAGTTGGTTTCTCTGTTTATATAATTTAAATGTTTTTCCATTTAATAAAAAATTGCCGTGAATTTTCATTGGTTCATTAAATTTATGTAAATGATTATATCGGTCGAGCAGATTGTATAAATATTAAGCGATATTTAAGATGCTAGGTCGATGTAAGGTTTCCTAAGTAAAATGCTATTTGTAGCAATAAGCTAGCGGTGTTTTCAATCGTCGGGGTTATTATGTACCAAGTAAACTACTTATAGCTGCCATAATGGCATCGGTTTCATTATACAATTATTCTTTATGTTGCTTAAAATTTTAAGTAGGAGCACTACCAACTGTTATGAAAGAATTTTCTACGATCAATCGTGCATCGGATGCGGTGCTGCTTGTTATTGTTGTTTGTATTTTTACGTAATAACCCTGAGTACAATTTCCATCAATATTGCTGTATAAACTATTGATTTATAAATTAGCTGGGCTAGACTTTATAAATTAGTCTATATCTTTACAGGACTTGGAGGAAAACAACTGAGCGGTACACGCCGTGAAAGCAGAAATGTTAAAGTGTATTATTTAATTTGTGTGTCTGTATGTATTTATATAAGTGTATATATACATATGTACATATACACTCTGTTTTATTGTAGTATTTAAGCGCGCATGACCGATAATTTCTAATGCTATTGAAATACAACGGTACTTATTTTGTAGTATTAAGTTTTAAATTCATAATCGAATTCTTAATGTCTGTATTATCTTTTGTGAATAATGTGGTGATGTAATTTTATTTCAAATAGACCTTTTTATCAGTGAACAGTGTGTTTTATTTCAATTAAAGTTACATGATGGATGATTTCTATCAATTATTGAAAATTGCTTTAATGTTTCTACTTGGGATTTAGGGACTGTTCTCACGAGAAAAGGGTCATGGTCGTTTATCGATCATTCGGGTGTTACATACCCACGAAAGCCTTTGTTCTTGGAACATGGGGGATTTCTCAATATATTTTTTTCTTCCTTTCCCATGTTACCTTACTTTTATTTTAAGAATTAAGGGTGAGCCGTCAATATTACGGATAGCGAAAAGCTAAAACTACAACAATTTTTTATCGATGAACTTATTTTACGCCCGCAGCTCATTAGTATAACCAAGGATTTCTATTAGTTTCACTGTGTTACATACACTTACGGGTTTTTATTAGTAAAAAACTAAAATGTTTTAATTTTTACTTCCCGTGAAATTGGTTGGATAAACTCACGATTATTTGCTTGAAAAGATCTGAGAAAAGTAAGACTAGTGAAGCGAGTTAAAGCAATCGAGTAGAAGGAAAAGATCAGTTATCCATTATCTACTTGGATAGAGGAGCAGCTTGTCGACTCACGCTTCAATTTTCAATAAAAATATAATATAGTGTTTATAGATATATGAACAATTATAGCTTTTATACTATCCTGTAATCAAAAAAATGTACTTGTTATATTAAAATATTTCTGATCACATTATCATTAGGAAGTATTCTTTTAATTAAAGGAAACAGACTTATAAAATATTCATAAAGAACACGGGAGCATTGGTTTGATATTTACATAATTCGACTTGGTATAATTACTAATTAGTTCAGTGAACAAGTATTAGTTATTATATGATATGTCAACAGAAAATTAAAAAGTAACATAATGAATATCCCGTTATCTAGTGTATGAATAATTAACATTGAGCTATCTAAGTGCATGTTTCTGGAAGTGATTCTTTATTGTAATCTTTATTTAGTTAGAAACGCATTACATTTTAGAACAATCCAGTGATTTTTGTTGTGCTTAATAATTTTGATAGGTTCATTAAAATCCAAATGTTCTAGATATTTAAACCGTCACATGATGGTTGATTATCATTACATTTATTTAATGTATAGACCAGGGGTCTCCAAACTACGGCCCGCGGGACACATCCGACCCGCAGACAGATTTTGTCCGGCCCGCGGAGACATACTTGAAAACTCCTTTTAGAGAACAAATATTTTTTATAGCAAATAAAATGTTTGACAGGAAAATTAATAATATGCAGTGTTGCCATCTTGGCCCTCGGAACTTACTGGCGTAATCAGTATGGCCCTAAGGCTGGAAAGTTTGGAGACCCCTGGTATAGACTAACGCTGGCAACGATCACACCTAATGGCAAGCGTATATGTATAGTAGTCGATAAAGCTCTAGTCTAGAACATGTTTATTCACTCTTCTTATTATATAAAATATACAATACTATTTTAGATTATAACACATATGCCAATAGAGGAATGATGTAAAATATGCAAAAAAAATTGATAGAACCAAAGCCAAAACTTAAAAATTAAAATAGTTATGAAGTTAATGAATGTAAGTCGAAACCATTACCATGTTTAGACTGCTGGGACCTTCCCTCAAAACGAGGGTGCTCAGGCATTTTATCCGCCAAGCTGGCAAAGAGTAGGTTGGCGGATGTCACTCATTCACAGTAACTATTCACGGAAAATGTTTCCTCACGATGTTTTCCTTCACCGGAAACTCCAGCTTAGTGGGGATAGAACCCGGGCCTTCTACAACGTACAGTACGTTCGACCGTCCTACAAACTGAGTCGTCATCACAGTTACATTTATAGAAAAGATATAAGATTAAGAAGAGGTATAAAACATAAAATGTTATATGTAAAAATAAATAAACTACGCCACATTTAAAAATAGAGAAATAACTTTAAGCAAACCTACTTTGCGAAAAGAACGTCGATTATTTTGTGGTGTAATTTTAAATGTCTAGCCTTCTTGACTTGATAAACGAATTGATGTTCTCGGATTAATAAATAAGTATGTAAGTATAGTAAGTCGAACAAATTCTAAGTAGCAATTAATACAAATGCATTTTCCTGTTACGGGTTCGTCTACTTGATAATGTTTGTATGTATTATATTTCCGGACCTACCTCGTCCGTACTCCGCCTGTGCCACAAAATATTTACACCTAGCTTCTGCTCAGGTAAAGTCGTGTTGGCAAGAAAATGATTCACGAACGTTATATTGTTTAACGGGTCGCAAATAACGGTAAATTTTGAGTTCGATCGAGTTGACACCGTGTGTGAATGGACCTGAAGAATAATTGTACTTATAAGAATTGTGAATATTTTTGTACTGTCATATTCAAATATTAGTGCTAAATATGACACTCCCCGCTGGGAATACAGTTGTTGGAATAATGGAGGACGTGGTTCCAAGGGTCGAAAGTGTTAAAATAAGAAAACGAATAAAAGTTTGGTATATTCTGTGGTGGAAAACAATTTTAGCTGAATTTTTATCAACGATGTTTCTAGTACTGATTGGTTGCATGTCATGTGTACCAGCGGAAGCTGGTGATACTAAACCTCCAATCTATGGTGCTCTTGGTTTTGGCTTTGCTGTGGTGTTTGTTGTACAAGTTTTCGGGCCCATTTCTGGAGCACACATGAACCCATCCGTTTCACTGGCCGCTGTGATTTGGAATAAATTGTCATTACCACTTGGTATTGCGTACGTAATCGCTCAGTGTTTGGGATCTATTTTTGGATACGGGCTTCTATTTCAACTGTCTCCTGTTGATTTAACACCTAATGCAATTTGTACTACACAGCCACATGAAAAACATACTGTGTTTCAAGCATTAGGAATAGAATTGATTTTATCTATGGCACTTATACTATTAGTATGTGCAATGTGGGATCCATTAAATACTAATTCGCAAGAATCAACATCTTTGAAATTCGGTTTCGCTGTAGCGGGATTTTCAATGGCCGGTGGTCCATTAACAGGCGCCAGCTTAAATCCTGCGAGATCCTTGGGTCCAGCTTTCTGGACAGGTGTCTGGAACGCACATTGGGTTTATTGGACGGGACCATTAGTATCCAGTATAGTAGTTGCATTATTTTATAAATATACGTGGTTAATTCAAATTAAAGAAATAAACTAATTTTCAGTTGTGATTTATTTTGGAATGTAAAATTTCAAGTTATTGATCTTATAATAGTGATAAAGTATTTTGTTGACAAACTTATGTTTTAAGTTACGAGTACGAGTTAAGAATAAATAAAAAAAATGCATTATATCCTTTTTATTGCTAGCGGGCTTAGCATTCCTTTAACGTTTAAAGTACAACCAGACTCTGTGTGATATAAATAAATATTAGTCGGTGCGGGTATTGAACTCTGAACACTCGGCGTACCTGCTTGCATCAGACCTGATTATTGAGCCGTGAGTAAGAACCATAACGGGCTTTGTCCTGCCATGCCTGTTTATAAATATTGTACTAACTAGTGCTGTATTTGTCAAATACAAAAACATTTAAACTTTTCTTAATACCATTACACGATTTTTATGGGGACAATAATATTCAAATTCTTTGGATATTTAGAACTGAATAAAGATAAATATTGTAGAAAAAACTGTTTCTACTCAATGTGTAGGAGGTTATATTTGTTGATAAAGCACGCAGTCAAAGATTTTTTCATACACGTTCACGAAGTAAGTCCGTTCAGTTAAACAATATAAGAAAAAAAGTGTGGTATTTTATAGAATAAAGTCACAAAAAAATCGCATGTTTGAAGACAGTCCGTGTATTACATGTACGGAAACAAGTCGCAAAGTCTCGATACATTCGTAGCTACAAATTACCATAAGATGATAAATTATATTTCTGATAAGTAAACTAAAACACAGTTACTAATACAGAGTTCTAGTAGTGTTGGATGTGTTTGTTATACTTTTGTGTATCGATATTATTTTGCAAACAAATAATTTTATCACCTGTCGCTAATACTTGACATTACATGGTATTAAGTGACAATGAGATGATGAATCCTTCCGCCCTGAATACTCAGGCTCTCATATATTGATAACCTAAATTCACATATGCTTTTGTGGTGGTAGATTTATAAAATGATGGTGGAAACTAGTCTGGTGAGTTCGAAGAAACTTACCACCAATCTTAAATTTGTCTATTTTGTCATTGTCATTGCTACAATAGTTAAGGTTATTTACAATGTAATTAAGTATCGTTTAAAGCTATATTATCTTAAAATAACTAATCTACCTCAACAATCAAAAGAATATTACGTATTTGTAAGTGCCATTAAAACGTCGTTAAAATGATTTATTTATGTTCGATTTAATAATATCATAAAGAATTAGAGGTTTTCAGTGTAGGCGACAACACAATTAAGATAAGTCATTCATTATACGATTAGAATCAGATATTCAATAACGATGTAAGTAAAATTTTAGTCTTAAATCTCCATCACGTTATGAAATTATAATAAGTATAGGTTTTTGTATAAAGCTCTTCAATGATCTTATTTTTTAAAATAATCTAATTCTATCTTTTTATTAGATTGTTAAAACAGCTTTCAGTACAATTTACTTACCGGGATTTATGGATATTATCTGTTGTTGTAAGCGCTTTATGTCAGTCATATTTTAGCCTAAAGAGTTTACCTATCTGATTTTAACTTAAAAAAAGTCGCTACTGTCACTACTAGTAGTGTAGTTGTCTGGTGGCTGATTTTAACTTTTATGTGTATCTGGATTTGGAATTTTCTAGCGAAATTACCAGGTCGTTTAAGACAAGCTCGCGTCCATTCCCTGAGCTCTTCCGCTAGTGTCGGAAACTCTGGGCAATGAGAATTGCCACGGATGAGGTTTACATAAATTGATTTGTCATTTTAATTTTCTACGGTTGACTTTATATAACACTAGTTACTTAGATCGATAACATGTACTATATATATATATATAAGGAAACGAAAATTAGCACTAGAAACTTTAATGAATACATTTTAGTGATTTATCTAATTAAAGAGTCTATAAAAAGAGGAACATTATGTAAATGTTTTATTCAAATAAAATAATACTTGTATGTAAAAATTATTTTAGAATCTGGTTATTTACATGATCTCGAATTCGGGCTGCATAAGATGGAATTTGCATGGTTGTAGAGATTTTTAGTAACCGTTCCAAATTTTTGAAAGACATAATATTCTAGATGAAGAAGATTCACTAACTGCTGTGTTGTTAACTTTATAAGCAGCTTTATAAGTCCAAGTTTGCGATTCCGTTGTTTTTACGAAGTTATTTATGATACCTCGGTTGAACGACAAGCACTATGTTCTAGATTAAATTTAATATATTGTGAATATTTTATAATAACGAGCTATTTATGTAACTTTTAAATGTCAATATTCATCACAGCTATACATTAGCGCTTAATTGGTACTGCTTGTAGAATACAAGTTTTCTTTTTTCTTTTCTGATACGGACTTCGCTCAAGGTTATTTATTCATTGTTTACTATAAGGTCAGCTCAGACGACATTACGTGAGCGATATATTAATGCTTAACGCCATTTAATATTTCTTCTACATTTATTTACAAACAATTTTGATTAAATATAGCACAAAATTAAAAACCCCTATCTTCATTTTACTATGTGATATAATATGATCATAATAAAACTTACATTTTGTTATGAAAGTGTTGAAATATTTCTTTTATAATAAATAATAACCAAGCGAATCTTTAAATTGTAAATCCAGGAACTAAAAAACAAACATCTTAATATAAATCTGTACTAACAATCGCATAAGACACGGTGCGAAACTGAATGCGTACGCGAAGGAAGGAGTTAAATTCAGATTATACAATATTCTAACAATCAGTCCCATTTTAATTTGGGATTAGATAAAAAGAAGTATTGTGAAATTTGATATAACTCTGCTTACAGTTGAATTATTATCAACCATTAGTATCAAACTGACCTTAACCCATTTACTTAAAATCGTCAAAAAGCTAGTAATGTGCAATTTAACAGGTAAATAGTTATATACTTGCCTCATGTAGTACAGTCTTAATGTCATTCTGTAATAAAAAAACTGTTAGTATTTAAAAATACCATTCTTTAATACGTTTATGTGATAGTATATCTACGTCTGCATGTGGTGCTAGATGTATACCAGTTATATAATACATTGGCTTCCTTGCTTTACAACACGGATCTCCTTTCCGAAATAATTCCCATGACATCTAAATACAGTACTTTGGCTTTAATGATTTGGGTCTAGGAGATCTTCACGTCGAACTAATTTCTATTCAAAACCGTAGATATTTCGCTATTGGTAAACACGATACATATGTTGGCAAATATCAATAAAAAATGTAGAGGAAACACTATAATTAATATAATTTTTATTTATATCTATAATACAGAATTATATATTAACCGTTTGTGTTTCTTATACTTACATAAAAATAATAACTACGTATCCACTAAATGTATTCTTCGATGAGTTTTAAGACGTTGCAGACCTTATTAAATCTTATAAAGTTGACAAGCTCATTTACTGCAAAAGACTGGTTGACGGTACGGCTAAACTATTTTTGAGTACTATGGGCAGATTCAAATACTATGCCAGTATAAAAGAGGCTTCAAAGAAAGAATTTGGTCCATCACTAAATAGTGCCACAATTCAAAAGAACTTAGTGGTTCAAAATATGAAAAATTAAAAGACACTCCAACAATACTTTCTAACCATGAAAGAGATGGCACTGCATGGGCGAATAGAAGATTCCGCATTGATGGAATATTAATTGATGGTATCCGAGATAGTGAGTCCAATAAAACAATTTTGTATAGTGCCCCTAATTTAATTTATATATTAAAAAGAAGAATTGTTTATAGCATTAATTAATATATGAAACCTACTTTTTCCACATGTATATATCTTCTAAATTTATAAAACATCACATACAATTTATTAAAACTGTCCTTTAAATAAGTTACGTAATAATTAAGCGTTGGATCATATAATAGTTTAAAGTAATTTTGTGAAGTGATATAATCTTTGTAAAGGAATTAAGGAATTTAGAATGAATTATATAATTGTAGTAAAGGAATCGTGTAAAACAAAATTACGTAAACTCTTCAGAAGGTTTAAGTAGGTAGTTTGCGTGCTTCCGCAGTTAACGAGGGCGCAGTCTGTTAGCTTTACATTTTCTTCAGTAATTGAATCTGCGAACAGCAGCGTTCTATTGGGTCGGTTTAGTTTATTGTAAAAATAATCGTTTTCTTCTACAAAGGATACTGTCCAGTTAATAATATATTGTAAATTCAGTCATATTCTCATCAAATGTTGTCTTTCTATTTAAAGATAAATTGATAACAGAAGTATTTTGAGTTATAACCCACCAGACTACGAATATTTATCTCTCTATAGCTATCTTAGAAAGTAAGAATCTCAAAGAAATCATCCAGTTTCATCTTATAGTTTTTATATAGTTTAGTTACATTTTTATTTTTTATTTTTATTTACATTTTTATTTGAGAGCCGTGATAGCCTAGTGGTTACGGACCTCGGTCTCCGAATCGGGGGTCGTGGGTTCGAATCCAGGTCCTGCACC
>DWHU01000915.1:0-14890 GCA_018247975.1 Parides photinus | reverse complement strand
GGGCTCGAACCCGCGACCTCCGAATCGGAGGCCGAGGTCACTAACCACTCGGCTATCATTGGTCTAGTGCAATTTACGCTTTCGTAATCATGCGTACGCTTCCATTGTTATTTACAACAAATGCATAATGTTTGCGTTATATTGAAGGGGTCCAAAAGCTACGGATGTGAAACTTTCGAAACGCGCGTTCAGGGCGCACGCCCGCTGCCTTCGTCGACACGGCGCAGTGCTGACTGACCGCTTAGAAAGCATGGCCAAGCCAAAACGACGCAGTATTATATACACTTGGAGAGATTACGCTAATATTTTACCGCCAGAAACGGTGAGCATTATTATAATCCCAATTTCAAGGCCAGTTTTTTAAACAATACTCTCGATCCTCTTAAGTAAGCTTTCCTCATTAATCCAGCCTCATGTTGGTTAATGTCAGGGGACGCCAAGTAGTCGATCGCATGCGATATCTTGACATATGGCAGTATAAACAGAATTGTTTTATGACATATGTAATCATAAAATCTATCTCTGCTTCAATGCAGTGAATATATTTACTCGTGTTTCGGATCTATGTACCAATGTGATTCAGCGTTTTCGTATTTAAAGTTAACGAAGAGCACACAACATTCTGCTGTCCTGGCCGATTCGCATACTAAAGACTCATTGTTATTACCTTTGTCAGGAAAACGAATTATGATTTCTTGGTTAAACATTGGAAACACAACCTTCCCATTAAGGTAATAGCATAAATAAATTCTAAATCGCTATTTATGTGTGCATAATTTGGATTAATACATAATATCTAACAATTATTTGTTATTTTAATTTTTATGGACGTGAGGCTTAAACTACTCTGGCACATATGGCAACAAGACGATTGCGACACATTTTTCAAATAAAAAGTCTATCTTACTTACACTAAAATTGGCCGCCCCTGGTTTAAGTCGTAGCTACTCCCAAACGTAATTATTTTCTCTAGTTAAATTCATATTTTATATGAAGTACGCTCAGGAAACACTGAATCACATAATAAATAAAGCTTATAGCATATTTTCCTTAATAGTATTAGCCACATGCATATAATCCCCTCAACTACACAAATGACAAGGAGTCCTGAAATGTATTAAGAAACCTTTGAGTTCTCAAACATACGGATAGCGCTTTCGCCATATAAACATTTAATAGCTACTCATTTTTAAAATATGTTTTTTTTTTTACATATTGGATAATGTTGTCGCAATCCCTCTAGGTTTTAGCGTAATGTAATTACTACATGTTTTGTTGTTTACCGGCATGTTTTATTATATCAATTTATTCATGATTTATTGTTTTAGATTGGTCGTATAAGGGCTATGCTGGACGCTGATGAGCCCTTCAAACCGGAACAGGCCTACGAGTATTTTGTTAATTTACGCAAAAGCAGGAAGAAAAGGAACAAGTACGCAAAATTAATTTTAACCACCAAACGATATTACATATTTATTATAAACCAAAATTTAAATGTACATTTCAGGAGGAATATTAATCAATTAAAAAAAGACATGATGGCGATTTGTGACGATAAAAGATTTTTGTGGGCCAGAAATGCAACCATTGCATTTGCGAGAGGTATTCAGCAACGTTTGTCTAAACCAGGACGATATGCCCTTACCGATGGGTAAGTATTTCCAGTAACACAAATAAATCAAATCATTTAAAACTATAGATTAATTTGGATTAAAACGTTTTGATTTTTTAACTTGTTAAAGAATTTGTGATTTTGTATCCATAAATCAGGTGTTTAATGTACTTTATTTAATAGAAATTAACTAAAAAAAAAATATTTTCTTTAGAATGTTGCGTTTGTCAAATTTGATCTTACATGACATTTGTGGCTACATGAGAATGAGAACTCCGTCTCGAAACAATACCAATCCAAAAGCACGATTTATGATGGAGATGTCTGACAAGGTAAATATTTCATTGAATATGAAGAAAATTACTATTTTAACTATCCTTACAAACTAATACTAAATTCTAACCTTTAAATTTCATGTGATATCAATTTGGATTTTGGAATTTATTAACTCTCATTAAAGTAATATAAACAAAGTTTTAATTTGTAGCACTGGGCTCTTAGTTTTTTTGTATCTATTGTGTATTATAAAGCAAAATCTTTTTGAAACAGATTGTTGTTTGGATTGATGAAATACTCACGGAATCTGATGATCGAATGCTGATGATGGACTTTGACGAGGATGAAGGTTAGCATGTTTTTCATATTGTATTTTTCAACAAGAATAAGTAAATGTATTACTACGCTGTATTATAACTTAGGAGAGATAAGTATTTTGCAATGGTACATTAGGTAGAGCTAAGGGATAAAATCAAAATTGCCAAATATGAATAGAAAATTTGTTTGATTGAATTTCTGCAACGAAGTACATACTTCACGTAAGTAATTTTTTGTTCGAGAAGAAGTTGAACGGAGCTACGCTGAAGATACTAAAACTGGTGGTAAATCTGAAATACAAATTAAAGAAAAAACACCATCACAAAGTAGTACTTCGACGACTGGAAAATAGAACCACATTGTCCACGTCTCGCCCTCCGTAAAGATCTAGGCAAATTAGAAAAAGTGTAATCTTTATTATATAATAACGGTACGTAAATTTGTAAATTGTTTATCATATATTAAAGTTCTTACTTCAAAGCCACGATAGCTCAGTTTGTAAGGCGGTCGAATGCGCTATACGTTTTAGGGGGAGGCGCGGGTTCGATCCTCGCCTACTCAGGTGAGGTAAGTAAAGGAAAAAAACTGTGAGCTTTGTGAGTGAGAAAAGACATGTTACAAGGAACAGCTATTGCAAATATGTGACATCCGCCAACCCGCACTTGGCCAGCGTGCTGGATAAAAGGCTCTCTCATTATGAGAGAACTAATTCAATTAATTTTAAAAGAAATATGTGTACATGTCCTTTAGCCAATAAAGTTTTTAAATTAGCATAACTGACTCTCTACCTCATTTATATATTAGAATACTCAAAGCCTAGAGTATCTCTTAAATTGGTAATTAACAAAAATAAGTATGTATTTCATTTAATGCAAAGGGCCGTTTAATTTTTTTCGTAGACATAGTAGCAGCAGACGCCGCAGGCGATGCCGGTTTTGCCGATGACTTTGTAAAAATGATGCAAGTGAGTGATGACAGGAAATCTATCAGATTTGTTGATATGTTTATACCGAAAGAAATTGTCAGAAATATTGTGTGTATTTTAAAATTGATGATAAACTTTAACTTACTAACTTTTCTTAAGATGCTCTACATTCCTAATGCTCCGACGTGAAGGTGGTGCTTTGTACAATAATCGTTTTGATTGTGTCCGTTCGTTCAAATTACGTGTGCATAATGAAATCGCAAAGTTAAAATGAAATAAAGAGAAAAAAAAAAGAGAATATTTGCTATCGTATTTTATTTTGCTTCCTTTGAGATTTATGAACACGACTGAAAGAGGTAATTTTTAAATTTATTATAGACATATACAAAAATATTATAAAATTATTCTTCATTTTCCAATCGAGATGTTTTTTTCAATCGTGTTCATTTATGTCAAAGTGGAGAATGAAGGATAGTTTTTGTAGTAAATTGTAGAAAGCCATTGTATTTTTGAACTTTTGATTGGACTTAAAGATTGTCTCTAATTTCAGGATAAACCTCAACAACCTGCGAAGAAATTAAAATGTAAGTAATATTAAATCCATTTTTTACCTAAATTAGTATTTATTTTATTACAATTTTTTAATTGAAAACTTGTTTTCAGTTCCTCCAGCTTATTTAAAATTCACTGGTAAGGAAATGAGTAACTTTTTTCAGTATATTTAAACACTTTATTGCTCGTATTAAAATAGCTACTGACGATTGCATTCAAACAAAACATCTTTAAATGTAACTGTAGTAGTGATATGTAAAACAAACTTTATATTTCTTTCTAATAGGAGATATGTTAGAAGCTTTTAATATTTTAACTGATGCAATGAATAAGAAAGGCGACGAAAAATTAATAGAATATGGAAAATTCCGACAAAGTTATGCAGAGGGCTCAAATTTGTAAGACAATACTCACTAATATTATAACGCGGATTATAAATACGTAGGAACTAATTAAACATTTTTGTATTGTTTTTAGACTTAAAGAGACGCCAACTTTCGAAGTTTTAGAAATTAACAGCGGATTAGCACAAAATGTTAACCACGCACTATCAGACACTGTTAAATCGTTAACGCCGAAGAAATTAGAAAAAGTGATGAAGGGTATTCTTTTAATCGGTTATTGAAATATAATTTGTTGAAATTAAATAAGAATATAACAAATCACTTTTTAAATTATAGATATGGTCGACCTATGCTCTAACTTTTTAGCCGAAAATGCTGATATTAACAGTAAGTACGTTACATTTGTTTAAAGCAGAAAATTTTACTTTTGTCCAAATATTCAAGTGGTGAATTGTAAGTATAAGTGAAGTGTAGATTAATAAAACAAAGGTAATGAAGAATAAGAAAAATTTATGATTTTTTTAGAGGATAAAGGACCTGCCTTCAGAGCTTTAGTAAATGCGATGCTTAAGAAACCTGCTGAAATATTATATGAAAAAGATACAATCAAAGAAAAATATAACGATGCCGCCACAGAGTAAGTGTTATACATTTAAACACGTAATAAAAGACAATTATAATGACGACGATTAACCGTTCTTTAGACTTAATGAGGCGCGAGGATTAGAAAGCGACCACGATGATCCAAATTTAACAAGTGTAATAGAACAAAATCTCACGAAGGTGGCCGCGGACGTAACAACACCTGAACTACAAGCGGATATGAATGGTAATAAACTGCAATAGTTGAGTTTGATTGACTTGCTAAAGTGTGGTCATAGTAATAGAAATAATGTTTATTCTTTATACATTTACAGAAACTATACCCCTTTGCTCGAAATTTCTTTCCCAAAATGCCATTGACAAATGTAAGTTGACGAGATAGCATAAATATTTTATAATCACTATTGTCGAGATTGTGACAATAATTAAACGTTTTAGTGGAACGCGGAACGGCCTTCGATCTTCTCATAAAGTCACTTAAAATCAGAGGAGCAGAATCTTTTACACCTCAATTCCCGGAACTGGCGTCTAATTTTATCGCTGCACATGTGTTAGTATATTTTTTTTAATTATTTTTACAAAGAATAGCAATTTTCCTTTCGCTTTTCCTATCCACTTTTATAGTTTATTAACAGTTTTATTGGTTAACAAAATGTTTAAAACTAGATAAAAAAAACGGTACATTCTTACGGATAAGACTGTCTACAAAAACACATTTACACTCGTAATCTTGTGGGTGTAAATCGATTCCACAATTCACATTATTATTGTCATCACTGTTACAATTTTGTTTTGTTCAAAAATGTAACAGCCTTATGATTTTTAAGGTTGTTGACAGCACCGGGATTGACAAGTATAAAACCAAATGACGAAACGATGCCTACTTTTGTAAATCGTTTACATAAAGTTGTAGATCTGAACACGCCCAAGGCAATGAAAGGCGATATGGATGGTAAGTATCAACTACATATGTCAAATTAGAACAATTATTGTTTTTTTATAAACTATAAGTAATTTTTATTATGCACTAACTAGTGTGTTCTGGTATTCTGATAGAATATGCCTCTGGTGGTCAACTTATGTGTGCATAAGATCATATTTTTGTGTCAAAACTTGATCGCGATCAACTTTTTTCTTAAGCATTGTCTGGGTTTGGTAAAGGATTTTAGTATGTAAACATGAAAAAGTTTTTTATAAAATTCTACAATACTGCTTACAATTTTTAATTTAACAAATTTTGTTAGACGATTGTATGGACAAGTAAATTTAGTAACAAAGAAAGATTTAATTAAACGGAATGAAGATTAATAATATTTATTAAATCAAGATAGTTACAGGTAATGTATGTATTAATGAGAAGACTGTCCATATCTTTGACTAAATTATTCATAATTAGTGTTATATCCCGACAAGGACAATAATAAATGAATCTTCAGTGTGAGAATTTGTCAATGCGGAACGGTGTTTCGTTTTTGTTATATTTAAATAGGAAAATGCTGATTCACATAAATATGTTGAGCTGAAGCAAGAATAAATATATTCGGCATGTTTTTTAATAACGGAGTATTTTTCCCGGTTCATATATTTCCCAAAATCTCCTTCCATTTTCCTAGTTTGCAATGTTAAATCTGCTTGTAAAATCATAATTTCATTTTCTTATGTTGGAAATAAATCAGATTTTTTTTTGGGTAATTTCTCTGGTATTTTTGTAACATTATACCATTTGGCATTTTCTTATATGACATTCAATTCGATGATAATTCATATTTTTTTACATGACAGTTCAATTCAGTAAAAAAAATGTTAATCCTTAACTAATTTTATCAGATGCGTTATTATTTTTATTATTATTTATTATTGATCATCATAACATTTTGTGTAGTTTAATATTTTTGAAAGTGTCATTCCTGGCTTAAATAGTGATTGTTAAAAAAATTTATTGCAGCCGTCGTCAAAAGGTGTGCTGGTTATTTATCCGGTTACCAGCGGGATAGAGGTATTTGTAATTTTGATCAACAGCAAAAGTGGAGACGAATTTGACAGATAAAAATTAAAAAATATGTTAAATTTTAGATAAAGCATTGAAGTTATTATTAGAAACGATGAAAAAGAAGCCGACGAAGGAGCTAGCTAAAAGGAATAATTATGGAATGGCATACGGTGCAGGGGCCGATGAGTAAGATTAATAATAATAAAACTTTGGACAGTTTTCAAAATTATAAAGTTATTTTGTTGAACATCTGCTTTTACAGAGCTGAAAAATCGCCTGCGTTGGTACCATATTTGCCTGTAAAGGATATCGCTAAAGAAATGAAAGAGAAACTTACCGAAGATGTCAAGTCTACACCATCCGAACTGCAAGTGCCGATGAAAAGTTAGCATTTGCTATATATTTAAATGTACTTTTCACTGATCTGTATCCTAATGTTTCTATTCTAATAGCTGTTGTTCGGGACGTTGCTGAAGTTTTATCACAGCCGGTAGCTATGAAAAGTAAGTTTATAATTATTTATTACAAGTTATAACATCACTTTATATTATTTTACAAATTAATCGAAATCTCAATAATAAGGTGGCGCAGCGGGTGAAAAATATACCATGGATTATCTTATCGCAGTTGCAAAATCTATGGGTACCAAACCTCTTTATGAATATAAGGGCTACAATGAAAATTACATTGGAGCAGCTGAATCGTTAGTATAGTGTAATAAAAAGCTTGTGATGGCCAAATGTCCTAATAAAAAGAATAAGTTACTTTTATCATAACTCTAATATACACTGTCATCGTGTAATTTATTTAATTTAATCAGATTGGAACGCAATCCGGAATCGGAAAATTTAGTCGAGAATAAAGAATTAGAAAAGGAAATTTTAATGGAATTGCAGGGTACTATACCACCAATACTTACGCCCATGATTGCTCAAGAGATTCATGGTAAACATAACATTATGAAAAATATTATAGATAATTTTTATTAACATGAAATTTTAATTATTCTGTATACTACACGTAACTTTACAACTGATTCATTTCGATTTTAGCACCAGTCATAGAGGCATCGCATCAGTTAGCAAGTATTGGAACTAAAAAAGGTTACTTTTTTTAATTCATAACTCTGTGGATTTCAAAGGAGTCGTACATTATTAAAGTATTATCAAATTACATTTGCATATTTTTTTACTTTTAATTTTAGGTATCGCGTTGGAACATTTGGTTGGTCTAATGAAAGGAAAAGGTGAAGCGCCACTCGTAAATGTTCAGGGTTATAGCCAAAGTTATGCCGACGGTGCAGACAGGTTGGTTGTGGCATTCGTGATTCAATGGAACAATTTTTTTAAACACATTTCAATATTATTATTTATAGGATTTCACATTCTTCCAATCTCGCCACGGAAAAAGTGGATAAGGCTGCGTATGGAACAGTGAAGGGAAAACTTGACGCACTCGTCAAAGAAAAGCCTCCTCCGGATAATGCTAAAGATCAAATGGAAGGTAAAAATTCTCCTTACAAAATAAAAGAAAATTAGTATCCATCTTTAAAAAAAATGTATTTAAAAATTGTTATATTATTATTACTCGATTAAACATTCTGATTAAACTACAGAAGGGAAAAATTAAATATCTTCGTACGTTTGAACCAGCTGGTATATGTATATTGAACAACATTTTGTGAAAAATATTGACAACTAAAAAAACACTGACATTCTTAGATTAAAATATGCGAGTGCCTTTCCATAATTTAAAAAAGGCTGTATGTCGTTAATATATATTTTATTCACCCTAGTTGTTAATAAAATTTAAAACCTTGTATATTGTTGTTGTTTCCTTTAACTGCGTTTGTAAATCATAAACAGATAATTAAAAACATCTAGTCCTTACCACATAGTTTTGATAATTCTAGTCTAAATAATATTGTACATATATTGTAATAAAGTAAAATATAATATTTGTTTAAGTTTTTGGTATTTAATTTTTCATTAATTCGTTATTTTAAACTGTAATGCAGAGACAGATTTTAAAGTTAACTGACAAGTTTATAAGCTAATCAATATTTATCTCGGCAGAAATGGTTGATGTATCATCCAAATTTTTATCGGCACCACTTGACGGTAAGATTTTTTTTTCGTTTTTAATATTATTTAATACACTATATAAAAAACTTTAATTTTTGCCATGGTAGATGAACTCTCGAAAAGACGCATTCTGAGTGATTTAATGGCGCGTAGAGAAAGTGAGGTAGTAGCGCAAGAAGGAGTATATAAGATGACATACAAAGAAGCAGGACAAGAGTAAGTAGAAAATAGTCACTGATGGTTGATATGTCAGACAAATTATTTGATTACTAAAGCAGTGCTTATTTTAAAAATTACTGTGGTTACTATGAAAACAAGACATTCTCTGTCTCGATAAAACATTGTCATCAGTAAGCTTAACGAATTACCAAAATAAGAATCGCGTGCTTATATTTTTGTTACATTGTAATATGTAATTAGAAGTTTGATCCACTAAACTTTATATTAATAGAGATTTTAATAAAATCTAACCACAAGAAACTGAAAATATCCATGTAGTACTATCCTTTATTAGGGGTAAGAGTAGATGGAAACCTCTTTAAAAGATACAATGCTTTCGAGGGGAAGACATCGTTGTACTATGGCAAATACCTAACATATCGCATTACTATTATACACCGAGACAACAAACAAGATCTGTGTCATTGGTATCGTCGTGTCAGTATGTAATAGTTAGTAATAATCATTTATTTTGTTTCTAAGAATTGTAGATGCTCCTGCGGACCCTCCAAGCAATATCGATGAGAAAATGAAAAGTGATATAAAATTAAAAATTGATGATGTAGTACCGCAAAAATTACAGGCAGTATTAAAAGGTTAATATTATTAATATTTAAACAGCATTACTAAAGGAATCTTGTTGTTAAGATACGAAGATATTTAGATGGAATCTAAAAGGCTATTCTTAGGTTTTAATTATAACTGCTTCGAGTATATGGCAATTTGAAAAGTTTTAATCTAATTTTAATAAAGCTGCTTTATGTATCGGATTGACGGACGTGTTATTTAAAACTGGTAACTAACCTACAATAAGTAACAAACATAAAGTAGAAAATCCTCTTAAAATACATACACATCCATTATGTATGTAAAATGGTACACTTGGTAAGCTTAATACAGAATTTTAATTACACATCGTGCACTGATTTTTTAGATACTGTGTCTGACGCTGCTTGCAATTTAGCGGATATCATGAAAGGCAGAGGTAAATGCAAATTTTTACAATGATTGTATCATTAAATAACTGCATTATGAGATGAAATATCATATCATCAGCCGCTTTATACTTTTAGGAGAAGTAATACAAAAGTTACACGATGGAATGGAAAGGGAAGGAAGTAAACCTTTCTTGACCGTGGGACAATTTAGTAAGACGCATCAAGGATCCGCGCAAATGTATTCACAGATTTTATTTATTTATAATAATATGAAATTATAACATCTAAGCGAATTAAAAAAAATACGAGTTTAGTTGTAGTACTAATTAAATTACTTGCTGTATCCGTAAAACATTTCGTACGTTTGTTCACTTTTTTTTAATTTAAGGCTTGCAGATGCAGCAAACTTTAGTACTGATCATTTCGCTACGGTCATTGCTGAAAAAGTATCGGAACGTGTTAATGCGTTACCACTGGAAGGAGTAAGTGAACAAGGAAAGGAACATGTACAAGGTACAACATTGACAATAACAATGTGACGATAAAAATTACATTCAAGTAAATAACATTTTAATGTTTGCAGATGGAACTGAAACAGTGACGAAGTATATTGCTGGAGTTGCTACAAAAGAATGTAAGAAATATTCCCTTTTTTTTATTTTATTTCTTCTAAAACATTTTTTTTATTTGTTTTAACTTTAACAGGTGGGCTGAGTGCGGATGCTCTTGCTGGATGGGAGTAAGTAATGTTGCTATACTCATCGCTATACAGCGAAGTCAAAAATGGGAATAAGACAACTCTTCTTAAATATTCTAAACGTACAAATTATCTTTTAAAATGTCATATTCCATTATTGTTAAGAAAAACAAAATATTTTGAATAGACCACTTATCTAATTCTTGAGAGAAAACAAAACATATCGATATAAACATTTGCATTATTTATTTTTAACCTAAAGCTTTGGCGCACGAACTTTGAATTCTGGTTACTACTTTGGTTAGTTAACATTGTTTCATTTTATACAGTTTTGATAAAACAGCACAAGCGCAACCGTCTTCTCTAAGCCAAGGGCTTACAAAAAAGGAAAGCCAACCTTCAGTTTCATTAGAACCCTTAACCGGTAAAAAAGAAAAAGATTTGCCGAAAGAAACCGCAACTAAAGCTACGGGTGAATGTAATATAATATAATTTTATCTTACAAAATCTTCTATTTCATAAGTTCGTAAGCATTTAAGCCTATTCAAATACAAATGGTTATGATTTTTAACTATAAATTGTTGTTAGAAAAAACTTAGTCAAAGATTTTACTATAGAACTTTTTTATTTAAACGTTGTTCCCGTTAATGTAATAATATCAAATAATGCTTATATGTACTCTTTTTGTCATTGTCTTATGAGATTCGATTGGAGTAATTGTTTTTTACTCTCGATAATGTAATTTAAAATTTGTCTAGCATTCAAAATGTTCTCTCCTTTAGATGTTGACATGGACCATGAACAAGCTCTACAAATACTTACTCGTAAGCTGAAATCACGTGGTGGTGATATTTTTTATAAGCAACCTCGCAACGAATTAACCCACACGCAGGCATCGGACTGGTAATCATTTTGTAAACCTTTTTATAATTGTTATTGTTAAAAAATTACAACAAACCCATTTAAAGTATTTCGCCGAATTGACTAGCAGTTTGTTCATATTAATGGTTCATCCAACACATTTAATCATTTAATTGAAGCCATGATAGCCGAGTGGTTTGGGACCTCGGCCTCTGATTCGGAGGTCGCGGTACCGAATCCGGCGCGCACCGATGACTTTACTAAATTATGTGCGCTTTAAGAAATTAGATATCACTGGCTTTATCCGCCAACCCGCACTTGGCCAGCGTGGTGGATTATGGCCAAAACTCTCTCCATTCAGAGAGAAGGCCCCGAGTCCTAACAGTGGGAACATTCGGTGGGTTGAAAAAAAAAATGTTTCATCTTCACTTCTCTTTTGCTACAGTATTGTATAGTTTTTAAATCATCGTATCATTACACTTCAGCTATTGTTAAAGCAACGTTGCTTTTTCTTTACGTAATTTTTCATTATTGGTTTTATTTTACTTTAAAGTCGTACACTTTCCATAAAAAAATTCTGCCGAAACTGCATATGTAAGAAAGACATATTTACAATTTGTGTTATACATTTATTATTGTTTTATATACTCATTGCGTTTGCTATAAAAGCATTTACTTTACAGGATATCGCAAGCACCGTCTGGCGAGATCAAGCCAGTAAGAGAATCTTCAGGCACCGGTCGATTGCATAAGAAGTTCGAAAGAAAGCTTAGTGCACTGGTTGCAGCGGAAACTCCTACTGAATTACAGGATACTATGCAAGGTTGTGTAGAAAGTTTCAATTAAAATTAACTATGAAGTTGTTTAAAGAGTTTTCTGAAGAGCAAAACATGCGGTTTAATTAATGAACATTAAAAAAAAACTCCTATAAAAATTTATCACTTCTGCATCTATCTTCACAGATGTTATCATTGAGACTTCGCGTTACCTCTCCGATACATTTTTATCTAAAAGTAAGTAATCAATCCTAATTGTCAATGTTTATTCATTACATTTTACACTTTCAACTCCATAATTTAAACTTTTAAGTATTAGAGTTAGAATTATAAATTTAATTTTAAACAAATACGCACAGAATCATACGTTCCTATAATCTTGTTCTTAACGTAAATTAAAGAACAAGTATGAGTATATCATCAAAGATTTTATATTATTTTTCCATCTTTATTTACATGAATAACCTTTACAATTAAATAATAATTGTTCTTTTTTTATAGGACTTGTCCAAATTAACTCCCTTTATACCCAAACACTTTACTTACTTTTATTAATTGTAGTCTGGAAATTTTGCTTCATTTTTAGTAAAGTAATACTTTTTTTCCTTGATGAACAGTCCAATGTTACTGTTGATCAAAGCAGATAATATGACAGATTTTTTTATTGTGTAGCTTACAAAATCCTTGCCCGCGAAGCTGTTATTTCGGAGATGCAAAATCGCTGCAACGAACTCCTCGTGGATATGGGCGACGGCACTGAAACGTTTTTCTACGCGGCACAAAGGTATAGTGAATCTCAAGGGCACAGTGTCTTTGCACAATTTGTACATATATAATACTATATTCAAAGAAAAGCCACGATGGATATCAAATTGCATTTTGTTTTTACTAATGAAACTGTCGTAATTGTTTTATTTTTAGATTGAAAAAGACAAAAACACTTGATACAGATACTCCAGTCGAAAAAGTTCAGGACTACTTAATAGAAAAACTAGAAGAAATGATAAAGCACTCCCAAGGTACACTCAGAAAACTAGGTCCATACATAAAAGGTAATTTTTGAAAACATTAAGAGACTTTGATATGGTTTACTTATTTACTAATATTTTAATGACCTCTTGTTTGCCATAGATTACGTTCAAAGTACTTCGAAATATCTGTCACAGCATGTTACTAAGCCAGGTAAGTGTTCGTAAACTTAATGTATATTAACTTAATTGAAATGAATAAGGATTGATATACCTTTCGTCCATTATTGATAGACCACTCGCTGTGTTGGTCTAGTTTAATTTCAATCTCTACCTTTTCTTTAACAGTAAAAAAAATTCTTATAAAAGTGTCCCATGGCTATGGGCTGTTATGGATGATGGTGATAACAGACTTCACAAAAAAAAATTATTCGGTTTTTTAAATAACTTAGTCTCCATATACTACTTTGTATATTGATTTCAGATAAGGAAATCGATGCCTACATTGCTCTCCTAACAGAAATGGAGTTAGCAGGAGAGGAACCGCTCATTGAGGGCAAAATAAGTAAAACAAATAAAGAAGCGGCGGCATAGTACTATTTTTTTCGAATTATTATCAATCTAAATGACTTTCTTTTCTTTATTTAACGAGTACGGTGTATTCTTCTAAAACGTTTTGTATATTTCATTTAATTCTTTAATTACAGCTTACGAAAATTGACAACATTTGAGGATGAAATAAATAGACCTGATGCATCGCTCAAATCAACAATTGAGAGTAAACTGAAAAGCCTCATGGCAAATGTGACACCGAGTGGATACGAGAAATCAGATTTAGACAGTACGTTTTTATTTGTACCAAAAAACACTGTTATGAATAAATACGAGGCAAGACTATAAACAGGTTTTAAAAAACATGGCCCTATCTTTTAATCAATATTAATATTATATATTAGTGTTTTCCGTTTTAAATGTAACCTTAACGGGGTTTTTTTTAATAAATAACATAAAGACGGACGATTGTTTAATGCCAAAATGTATGTATTCTATTATATATTATGTATTCTATTGATTCTTCTTCACAATTTACAGATGTGATCAGTCAGAATGCTGGTCTTCTTGCATCATACATCAAACTCCAAGGTATTTTAATATTTTTTATCACATAACACTTCAATAAAAATAAAGCGATTGTATTAGAGACGATAAACTTAATTATTAATTATTATGCACTTATGCATAAGTACACGTTTCTAATGTCACATACCTTAAAGATACACTTGAGATATTTTGGTTATAACATATTTCTTTGGACAATTCATACATTGATATACGGTTATTTTTTAGATCGCTTAAGAATAGCTTAAATATGACGTTATTGTTCATATACTATGTATTATTTTGCCAATTTGCAGAAGAAAGGACTGAAGCTTTAAAGATTTTAATAGAACAGATGGATAATGAGAACGAGAATATTCTTCTGCGACATGGAACACTTCGCAAAACGTTTCGAGATGGCGCAAATCTGTAAACAGTTTTCTTTATTTCAGTTTATAACTAGTTACTCCATTTTTTACCATCTTTAAAATGTTTTGTACAGGTTGAGGAATATAACTGCTGACGAATTATATGTAACCAATTCAGATCCTGTAGTGTCCAGAAAGATTCAAATAAAACTTAAAACATTAGTAAATAAAAGCTTTGCGACAAATAAATACAAGGATCTC
>DWHU01000914.1:0-14894 GCA_018247975.1 Parides photinus | reverse complement strand
TAAATATTTAGATATACATGTATGTACGAAGTAAATTAAATACGTAATAACATAAGAAAGGGAAAAAAAATACATAAAATCTTCAGCATATATTATATAATTAAAGTGAGAGATAGTGAGATTTTACTAGTTCTTTAAAGTGTGGCAGTGATTGCGCACGTGTAATTGATTTAGGCAGAGCGTTCCACAAACGCGCTGCCTGCACTGTGAACGAAGCGCCCATAAATTTAGTAGTGTGGGATGGAATCTGCAAGACAGGATATTCTGATGATCTTAGGGATCGAGTATGACCGTCGTGCAAAAACTTGAAATTATTTTTAAGGTAAGTAGGATAGGATGGATTGAAGAGGATATTATACAGTAAGGATAGAATGCGGGCATTCCGGCGAAGGCGGATGGGTAGCCACTTGAGCTTAATACGAAAGATAGAAACATGATCATATTTACGTAGACCGAAAATGAATCTTATGCAGAAGTTTTGGAGTCGCTCAAGCTTATCTAACTGGGCTTCGGTGAGTAACTGGGCTTCTACATTATTAGTCACATAAAATATTAAATTTACAACCGCGACCCTTTCGATAGCAAAATTGTATTCAAACGGAACATCTGTGTGGATTAAATCGTACACAAAAGTATACTTAACAATGAAGAAAATGTATATATTTTCGTAATCGTTAAGCACTATCACAAAGAAACCCAAACTTCAATGTCGGTATTAAAATGATCTTTTAAAAGGATATTTATAGGATCAAGGAAAAGAAAAAATATTTTCGTTATAACAATGTAAATACATATAGTATTTACACATGTACATTGATATTGTCCTGAGAAATAAAATGCTTTACACCAATACGCGTTGTACGCTTATTTATTAAATAATATATTATAATATCAGTACAAATGTTTTATTAATAAAATTATATCGCAATTATTGAACATCCTTATTAATGTCATTAAGTCTAAAGTCTCCTGCAAATTTAAGCAGATTTATTTAATACTTTGATTACATCTCGAATACATTAATGGAAATTTTAAAACAAACTTAATTTACAAACAAATTAGCTAAACTATACATTTATGCACATTTAGTTTCGTTGTGAGAAAAAGTTATCGAATTAATGTTTGTTAGCCGTAGTTGTATAAAATCAAATATCAATATAATAATTGCTATATTTGAACAATAAAATCGTATTTTCGTCGGCAATAAGCCTTCAATGGGAATTAATATCTATAACTTGTTGACCTTAGACTGATTTTGGTTCGAAGTTACAATAAACAAATAATACCGATATTATATTCGACTCCGTGATTGATTTTAACCTATTCTTGTAACCTTAACGAACAAGATAAACAAATTAAGGATTTATATAGGGCCATTAAGTTTACTTGTTGTCGATTTATATTAGAAATATATTTTCTTTCGCTAGAAAGCCAGTGCTTAATTGAAAATATTTTTTTTAAAAAAATATACAAATTCAGTAAACGGAAAATGTTAGTCCGTTGTAAGTTAATTACCGTCGCTAGATATTCCCGTCTTCTTACCCACGCAGAAGTTCCAAGTATAGAAATTAAAAAACTTAGTATCTTAAATACAAATAGAAGTCACTGAATAATTTACCATTTCAAATTTTTTTTTCCTGTTAATTAGACTATCGATGGAGATTATTTTATTCAATGATCAGAGAAGTAATTCGCGGAATCCATTAAAATCCTTTTATAAAGCCTCTGGATTTTGTTTAATTCCTCGCATAATATCGTTTTAAAATAGACTGACATTGTAAATTTAAAACATTACTGTCTTATCATTAAAATGTTAGCATCAAACTCACATGATGTTAAATGGTCATGTGGTCTATAAGTTGAACTAACGTAACAACCCGCAGCTCTGTTGGTAATGTACCTGCCTTCTGAGTAAGAGGTTGTAGATTCGATTCCCGCCACGCACAATATTTATTCTGAGTCCGAGTGTTTTTATGTATGCTATGAATATATTTACAAAAAAATGTATTTAAGTAGTCTAGCTATCTAAAAGCATAACACAATTATATACCCCGCTTACTCTGGGACTAGACGGCGTTGTGTGAATTGTCCAAAGATATTTATTTAACCGCTTATTCACTTTTTCCTTAAAAACAGTCACATTGTATCTGGACAGGAAATGTATATAGTTGTTATGACATGTTCTTGATCACCAACAGTCCTCTTAGCCCGCCTCTCCATTGAGTATAGTGACTATAGATAAGCTTTGGCAGCACCTACGCGCTTATGGAAACACAGCACTGTTGTGATATGTATCAGGAGCAAGTTGTCCAGTTTCCTTGCAGCTATCATAATTTTGGATTGTCTCGATAAATTTTCAATGGTTTAATTCATCGTTATTTCGATCGCAACTACTGCAGACAACTAAAAAAATTGTGAATTCCAAGGACATTCGACACAAAGAAAGAGCTGAGGTGAACAAGCTTCTTTTAGCGCAAGAAGACACGTTAGTATATTTTATAAAGTTGACATCGCCCCAGCATGTCCTAAGGCCTCAGAGGTATCACGCAACATTACGAAATGTTATTTGTAGTACTTTAACAACTGTCGCAAGAATCATCCATCTGCAAATGCGTATAATTTATCATTAACACTCGCTCCTCTAATTAACTGATTACTATGAGTTTCTTCACGATAAATATGTAACTATTTTGTATTTTTTTTGCAATGGTTACATGAATTTCGATGCAATTATATAGAGATTTTATTACGTAAACATCGCCGCAAGGCAAATTTTCTTGAGAGTAAATAAAATTTCAAGAGCAAACATGTGATTTTACTCTTGCCAGCACATCCCGCAAGGGATTGCTGATTGAAAACAACTGAATTGTTTTCTTTCGTATTGCGACGTACGTCGATAAGTTGAATTCAGTAGAAAATGTAATATGTTGTAATAATCGAATCCGAGTCCACATAGAATTATCGTCATCTTTATCATTATTGGCCGACAGTCGATCACTGTAGCATATAGGCCTCCTCCAAGGATCTCCACTCAAATAGGTCCCGCTCTGTACCCAATCGCATTCAGCAGTTTTCCGCGACCTTAATCAGATCATGGGTCCATGGGGTCCTTGTGGGGATCTTCCAAAACTACGCATGTTCATGACAAGCAAAATTGGTTTTATAAAGATAAAAGAGTGTAGTTTTTATGATATATTTTTTTTCATTATACATTGAAACCGGGAAAAATACGAAAAAAGAGGTGGTTTGCTGACGTGTCCATACATACTAACGTATCAAACTTTTGCGTTTTATTATTATTTTCTGTCCATGTCAGTCCGGTTTTTTAAGAAAAACCAGTTTCCGGATAATCTCGCCCAAGTGTTCTATAAAAGCAGGAAATGAAAATTATAACTGAATATGCAATAAAAACGATTACGATTTTCAGCTATTTACGTTGCACATTGGTTAGTTTTACAAACGTTCATTCATTACATACATTAGTCAGTTAGTAGCAATAGTAACGAAATTTATCATTTAGTCCCTCTACGATCCAGTTTTTGTCAAAGAAAATAACATTATCTACTACACCGTCCAAATTGCGAATGAAACGGTTCAAAGAGAAAGTCAAAAGGTCTCAAAGAAAAACATAGTGTCACATTTCATAAATCAACCCGGTCAAATGTTAATATGGCTACCTAATTAAGGTCGTCCAGGGCCTATTAAAAAAAAAACAACTTACAACAAAGGATTACCAATTTTATTTAAAATACATCCTAACTGTTATTAACACAGTCGTCGAACTACATCAGGCTTCAGACAACATCTACATTTACAGTGATTGATGTGAATAGTCATCACCATCAAGTATTAGTAAAAAAGTCTGTCTTTCTATTTAAATCTTATATGGTGATGGATCCAGTTTGTTTTTTCTCGATAACGTTATCAATCATTTAGTACTCTCGCATATCCCTTGACACTACATTTTTCCTATTATTCGTAAAAGCGTCAGTACATTTGCGACGACATTGAAAAATACTGTGCCAAATTGCTAATGAAACCAGAAGTCTTCTATGTGCCATTTATCGGTTAGTTCATGGATATATGACATAAGCGCCCACTAAATGTTCCTATTGCTATGACTCGCGGCCTTCTCTCATAATGTGTGTTGTGGCCTTTATCCAGCACGCTGACCAAGTGCGGGTTGGCGGACAAAACCAGTGATATTTAATTTATTGAAACGCACATAAGCCAGAAAGTCATCTGTGCGCGTATCATGTCATTGTGCTGTATATATTCGGTATCAGTTCAGCAGAATCGGACTCTGGACTCGCGAGTGGACACCCGCGAGCTAATAATTCAAAATACACTAAGAATTCTTGACTGTATCCAGACCAGTCTTAGTGGCGCGTCGTCTCGACGTCGTGCCCTCGCCGCCCAGGCATCACGTCATAACAACCTTGACTAGGACGACCATGATGTGACTAGTGTAAGCAGTACACGAACATTACGGACGCTTCAACTACGGCGCATGGGCAACGTGGGACGTGGGGAACGAGGGGTAAGCCTGAAAGCTCTTACTGTTTGTCGCGAGATCCCCACACAGGACCACTAAGCTGTAGCGATGTGGGCGGCCTAAATAGTCTTATAAATATTTCGCGCCGATACATTAAGATAGTGTACGGAATTTAAAAAAATATTTATATGTAAACAATAATATTAATATATATAAATTACGTGTCATATTACATACTTACAAACTATACCAACAGATGTCGATGTCTGTTGACTGGATTGAGTCCGTATTCAATAGATGGCGCTGTGTTAAATGTATCGGCGTTTAATCTATATACATTAAAGTAAGTCGTGTTAGTTACAACACTTATAACTCGAGAACGGCTGAAACGATTTGCATGATTTTTCTGTGTTTGGATTTGTTTTCGTTGGTGATAGCATTCAATTTAATTCAGTTAAATTCTGTGTTTTATGGTACTGATATAATAAAAAACTAAGCTGCATTATTTTGTGTTTATTTTAAAATCATAAATCCGCCCATTTATTGACTGTTAGGTGGAACGAAGTCCGCCGAGTCCGCTAGTTTTATTTAACCACACGAATTCAATTTATTAACAATATACATATTTCTGGATACATTAGACAGTAAACGAAAACCCGGATAGAATTTCTGTAAAATATTGTTAACTGTATAAATACGTGCAATATAAAATTACGAAACTGTAATTAGTTTATCCGATATTAAACTTCGAAACTGTCTGATAAGTTTACATGTAGTTTTACTTTTATCTTTCACCAAACATCAAGCAGTGGGCGGACCTGTTTCTTCCTATGTAATAACTTATTGCAAATGATTGATGTAAAATAATCATAAGGGTAAATATATTTATGTAGTTTTGCATAAAACATGCAGCTTTTTAAAATTTCGTAGTATGCATGAATACTAATATTTGAAAATACCACAAAACATCGCTTGTTGGTTGATTAGTAGAAAATGCGTTTGTTATTCAAGGCGCCTTAAATAAAGAAAACATTTTGTAAATAAATAATGTGATTTATGCAGAAAAACTTAATGTTTAATTAAATACTTATTTATTAAAATGAAATACTTCATTACTGATTGCATTAGCAAATACCGTTGTAGAAATATCGTAAGGCAGATTTTGCACGAAACTGAAGTAAGCAGATACATGTTCTTGACGTTTAGCTAGAAGTTTTAATTAACAAGATTAAGTTCCCGAGTGGGATCAGTGCTTTATAAAAATCGTCTATTTACTTCGTGCTTCGCAAATGTCATATTATATAATAGTTGTAAAATTTAAACACATAAAATAAGTTTTGCTGTTGGTAAACCGGTTTCCGGGGATAATCTCGGTACGTACCACCGCATCTATCATCAAGTGCTATTAAGTTACTTCGGTAACGACACCTAACTTCCTATGTGTCAATGTGTACCATCCTTACCAGTGCTACATTGTTATGGGCAGGCGTATCATTTATCATCAAGATTCCTCTCGAAAACATGATAAGGGAGACTCACTCAAAGGTATTACAGCTGTCCATGAATGATGGTGACCATATGTACTGGTCTGACCTTTATGAAAAATTAATATTTATGATAAAGGATTATTGAGGGGTAAATACATTAATATTCTAGATTTTCCATCGAAAGCGAGGTGCATAAATATGCCCGTTGACCTGGAAATTGCTAAGAAAATACCGATACCGGAGACTTTCACTGCGTCATAGCGAGGGTGTTGCCATGGCTTTTAATTCATTGCTCTTACAACATATAAACGCATTGACGATTGAATTATAATGAGAGATAATATATGCATTATCAATATGACGTACAGTACACACAGTACAGTCACACGCAGCGCCTTCAACTAACAAGAAACACCTTAATATCAAATCTTCAAATGACATAAAATCTTTGTAATCACAATTATAGCCATACGGAAGAGACTACCTGGTGGATGGAAAGCAAACATCCTGTATAAAGATTGTACGTCAGTGGTTTGGAAAGAGCGATGGAAGGGTCTAGAAGACAAATAAAACAGATATAACTTGAAAATTACTACAAAATCTTGGTATATAATAATCAAATAGTCACTTCAAGTTATCATTGTAGTTCAACTATTAATCTAATTGTAATCAGGTGTGAAGATCGTTTGAAAATTAAAGTCGTAACAACATAGTGAGTTAAATAAGATAACGCATAAATTATAATTTATAAGGCGATTGTTTAAACAAAATCAATGTTAAATTTAATTTGTGAGCTGATTTTTGTAATCTGTGACTGAGTTAGTTTTAACTGAAATAAAGTACTTAAAATGGTACAGAGAAAATTAAAAGAAAATTAGTTTCTTTAAATTGTGCTTTTTTCAAGTTTATTTGTACATATTCAACTACAAAAGGTGTTGAAAATTCAATCTACATTCGAGATAAAGCCTTGAGGGTAAATAGCTATCTGTATAAAAGGACCTCAGCTGTTGAATCTTTTTGGAGGCGCAATGTGAAATACATAATTTAGTTTCTATTTTCAAAGGACCATCTCTTTTACGTTCAAAATTCAAGCTTTAAGTGGAAACCGAGAGCTATGTATGCATTGTATGTAATATATAATTAATTACTTTTTGCTTCTACAAAACTAAATTTGACTCTTTTCCTTTTAATTTTCTACAATTTCAAATAGTGAAGCAATCTCGTCCAGAATACTCCGGCTATCATATATTGACTTTTAAACTTTTCATGACAAACTATTATTAATATAAACGCATTTTTGTTTGAAAGTTATTATTATATTCCTTAAATAATTTTTAAGTATTCCTGAAATACGAAAGTTATGATTTATTTATTAACCTCTTAACAATTACTTTTACAAGGAACCCACTACAGAAGTATTGAAACGTCATGTCTACAGTGCCAATGTCACATACTTGTTTTTTGTAACAAAACTAAAACTTTAATACTGTAAAGAGTTTATTTAGAGTTTACAAAAACATCTACCGTTCAAACGATTTGAGTCTGAATAAAGTATTGCAGAGCAAACTTATTGCCGCGTAGCCAGTGTCGAAGCTACGGCCGTTGTAGACGTCATGAAAAATTTACATCTCTACTTTTAGTATACCTTCGTAAAATAAGCTTAAATCTGACACGAACACATCTGAATGGTAACTGGTATACCTACATGCAAGACAATGCTTTTATTAAAAATTCTTTTACACAAATCATTCAACATACAGAAAAGTAAGTTGAAAGAATTCAAAGTTCACCCTGGCGTAGTGAAGTAAGCAAATAACGCAAACAGTATTGGAAACACAAAGGTATTACACAGCGGAATACAATTTGTTATAAAATCTGTCTCCGCTGCGGAGAAAATTTTTACAAGTACTTTATACTGTGATGCTTTATGACCTTTGCCATTGAAATGGAAAAATTTCAAGTTTTCATTTCATCCATCGATTGACTGTTTACAAGTCCTAATCTACCTGTATAGCTTACAGAAATAAATTCCGTAGGTACTTTTTATTACTTTTTATTGCCTTTACGGATATTTTTTACAGAATATTCATTAAAGTTTTATTTCCGTTAATTGTAAAAACAGACATAATAATAAGTGGTAAGCTGTTTTGCGTCTAAAATCCGATTTCATTTTATATAATTAAAACTAGCGCTTCACGGCGACGACGTCATCTCATAGTAAGCGAAGATATAATCTAATAGCTTTTACTTTATGTCATACTTAGAGGGAAAAAGAAGAAAAGATCCCGACCCTTCATTAAGTATGCATTGAATCATTGGTCCGTTTTAATCAAATTACATATGTGAAATATTTTCACATAATCGGAGTATATTTAGATGACGATTCAAGAACAAAAAGAGAGATAAATTTTAAATTTTTCGTGATTGATCATACCAGTAATAAATACTACAGAAGTATGAGATAAAAATGTTGAATTATTTTAGCGTTATTTAATAGTATGTAACTGCGGAAGAGGGTACCGAACTTATTTAAATGCTGCAAAGAAAAACATTACCCTTAGCGACGCAGTGAGCATAGACTTTCGCCTAATGATGTTTCAAAATCAAGGAGGCTCAGGTTTGATCGTCACTAAACTTGAGCTTCTGGCAAAGGTAAACATTGTGAGAATCGACATGCTCCGAGACCAACTCTCCATATTGTAATTTTTTTTAAATGGCAGTACTTCAGCTCTCCTTATAGATATATGGCGAGTTGTCGGTGGGCGAGACAAAGTTCATCAAATCAACCACAGCTTTCTTTTTGTGAGAAAAGGCCCCATGTCCCGACAGAGACATCATTAAGTGGATTGTTAATTATTATTCTTACAAATGACAATAAAATGAGGATTTTGTTTAAAAAAAACATTCGGTGTTGTATTAGATTTAACTATGGTTAAAAAAATTACAGCTTTACTCCATTCAAATAAATAAAATTACATTTACTTTTAAACACGAACACTCCGGCCTGGCTTATTTCACGGTAGTGATTGAATATAACACAAATGCAATATCCGGCACTGGATGAAACGAACAAACTTAAAAAAAAATTTCGTTTTCTGCTTTGCTATAGGAACGCGAAATTAATTAAGTCTCATAACTCCGGGATTTAATTTTAAAAGAGGTCTGAAAGCAATAGATTTCAATCATATCAGACAAAGAATTGAAACGATATTAAAAATTGCACCTTATCCACAATTATTATTGGTTTCTTTGATAGATTTTGAACAGTGAAAAATATATCAGGGCAAGTTTTTATGTATGCTGTATATATATTTAATTATGTGTATGAAAGAATAGCTACTTTAGACATCGGCGTGTGACACAAAGTCCTCTTCCAGCTTTATTCACTCTTTCCTCGATTCAGTAGACCTTACTCAAATCGTAAGGGTTAACTTCAGTTTGTAGAATCAGGATAGGCTATACGAATATTTCTAAATTTAAAAATACGCATAAAACACAGTTATTTATTATTATTAGGAAACATTTATTATCGCCACCAATTCGCGTGTAAATAGATGCGCAGGTGCGGTTGCACCAATTCAATTTGGATTAAATTTTCAATTACAATTAATGTTAATTGCGTTCACAACTTTGAAATATATTTGATTCAATACAAGAATATCAATTGTGGTAATATAAAACATAACCATATCCTCGTCCTCAGCCTTCACAACCCTGATACCCATAGGTGAGTCACAAATGAAACCATAACCAACTTTTCGACGATAAGTATTAAACCGTTTGACTGTTTCGTTTGTAGTGATAATTATTTTATATGTAAATTAAAGATAGTATATATTGTATACAATGTAATATTTTATATTTATAAAGGATTTCTATTACAATTGTTTAAAAATATGTAATGAATAATATTCTAGTATTATCATCTGTCCTTTTGCTTTAATTAAATTCACACAACGTAGGTACTACACAACTGCATTTTATGATATTATAAAAATATTTCCTTTTTTTAAACACTTTATAAAAAAATTTAAGTAGCGATAGTAAGTGTGATTTTATGTAACTTAAATTTGAGCATCCGTTGATAGAAACTATTTTATAATTTTATTGATATACGTATTAATAACTTGAGATACGAGAACGGAGAAAATGTGCAAGTTAAACTACTGCCTAATATTTCAGCGGTATTAAATCTCTGGAATAATATTTATATGACATCTGTACTGCTCTGGATGTATAAGTTATCTTTCCATACTGAGGAATCAAAAATCGTCATTAAACTATTTGAATAATCGAGAACCAGTCTATTAAATTTATATATAAATTTCGTACTTAATGGAGTACTGCTGTAATAATACATTTGTTAAGAAAAATAGTTATCATTGTCCCGAGATCATAAAGCAAACTTTAAAATTCCATTAACTACGTGTCCGTGTACGTACGAAGGAATTGCAATAAAAGCGTGCGAAAAATAATAAAGGCTTTCCTTCTACACGTCCTCACTCTACACTTATAGTCAACCATTAAATAGGCATTTGATCGTGGTTATTGTGAATATCTTATTATTAGGAACGTAAGAAAAAAATGATGTGTGAAAAGTAAACGAGTGAAAGTTATAACAAAATTACAGATGATTAAACTTCAACGAAGGGTCGATACGATAACCGATTGCAACGCGATGCTAGTTGACACAAGATCAAGGCAAGCGTCCTCGTCTTCTACTGGATATCTCTAGACATAGAGGGAAGACCAATAAATAAACATTTTATAGCAAAACAGCGTCTAAATGGCATATCCGTCGTAAGCCGTCGTTGTAAGGAAACTTTATCGGTTGTTTTTAAATTACAATACTAACAGAACTCTAATGAAACGTCGTTTAAAGGTCAACTGCAACTGTTATTAGATACACAGAGAAACAACTAATTTCTTTTGTGTTCCCTTTCTATCGCTTCAAATCTGATACATTTCAATATTATTCTATTTTTATAGTCACTAGTACAGTTAAAAGTTTAAGAATTTAAGGACGGAAGGAAAGGTGTACTTTTTTGCTACCTTAAAGAGCAATATGGTTGTGAAAAGCTTTAAAACACCGATTAAAATTTAAAAGTAAATATAATAACCATATGACCACTTTAATGATGAACTTGAAGATAGACTTTAATAGAGTCGGAACCTAAAAACAGCAGATTTAATATAATAAAATTTAATTATTGCAATCCGTAACAAGCTTTAATATTTTGCATTGCGACGTTAGATCATTTTATGATGGTTTCGAAGAGTAATTTATTGCGACATGTCTTTTATTACTACACCATACTTAAGTCTAAAACTCTTAAGATATTTCATGTCTAGAACATTTTCTAATATGACATCATATTTCTGCGCACATCGTATCAAATTATTATTTGTATGAAAAAAACCTAAATATTGTTTTGTTTGAAATTGAATATGGTCACAGTGTTTTCAGAAATTTGTTAAGTATTACATTCATTACACTGTTAGAAACATTTTTTGTGGTTCAGAGCGTCCTCGTCTGGAGATGTATATGTTGAGCGACTTGTGACGCACTAAAAAGGTATTATAACTTGACTCAATAAACATTTGAACATGACGAACAGACTTCAGAAGATACAGATAGTCATTACTTGATTTTTATTCAAATCAATTGCCTTAAGTGTCTCGCACTAGGACTTGTTTGGGGAAAATCTACGGATTGCGCTTGTTATCCGGAATGAGCAAACGCGGCATCTATCACGCCGACAGCTTTCCCATGCCCAAAATTTCATACAGGTTCTCTTCCCTCCCCCTTGCAGTCTTTTAAAATGCCTACTGTCTCAGCAATCTCGCGCACCTTCAATCGACGGTCTGCCAATACGAGGTCATGGCTTTTTGTCATGTTATCCTCCGTCGTAGCTGTTTTCGTAGCACCTGGTCGAGACTCATCAAAAACCGATGTGCGACCACGTTGAAACTCGTTACATAAATTTTTGACGTTCGCCATCGAAGGAGAAGAGCCACCTTACACAGCATCTTAGTGTTTTTTGATTTCAATGCGCGATTTGCCTTCCAAAACTAAGAACCGAATCACACGTCCACTTCCACACGCGGTCAACACAGAACTACGAATCCGATTCGACTGAAATTTTCTCAATAGCCCTCCACGAGAACGTTCAACACGATAGTAAACTTACATTGCGATAGTGGCGCCATCCGGCGTTGAGTTTTACTTATCGGACTACCCTCGTATGTTCATCGGTGGAATCCATGAAACTAAAATGACAATGATAATAAATTTAATTCGTAACTTAATAATTATTAACTTAATTCGACTAACTTCAGTAGAGTTCCATAAAGATTAAAAATACCTTTCATTAACTGAGTAAATTGGATTATTACATAATATTTATATTATAAAAGATTATGCTAAACACATTTTCAATTAACAACTACTAATAATTGGTTTTGTAAACATAATTTTGTTGTAAAACCAAACAGACAAGAGAAGTACCAAACACTTATTAAAACTTCTTAGAGTCCTCTTTTTTTCGTAATATTACACAGTGTGTTTTATTAAAAAACTATATGCTTTCGCCTTTTAAAAACTTTGGCATACGATTACCGCTTCGAATACCTTCTCTTCGCTTCGGGACTCACCTAAATAAATTTTATACGTACATGAAGTGTTCTGCCTTTCTGTTTAAGAATATATAATGCTTATATTCGTTCGTCTATAAAAAAAACTTTTTGTACTTTTCGTCACATCTGTATTTAAAAAAGATAACAACAATTATTTTCTATGCTACTTTACTTTCGGTTGGTTTTTATTACATGGAAGTGCGTAAAATCTAAATCTAGGTAATATCGTAGACTACAAATGGAAGCGTTAGTATAGTCATTGCAAGTTTATGAAATTATTATTGCTCCGTTCATTATTGTCAACCTTGACTTTTTTATTTAGCTTTTTATATTTTTCCACTGCAGGGTCGGCCTTCTCGCATAATGAGAGAGTATTTGGCCTTAATCCAGCACTCTTGCCAAGTGCGGGTTGGCGGATAAAGGCAGTGATATTTAATTTTTTAAAACGCACATTGCTCAGAAAACTCATCTTTACTCGTCGGATTAGATCCCGCGACCTCTAAATCGGCAAACTTGACTTTGGATTACAATAATGTAATAAAGTCTTACATACAGGGCATTCTCACCGATTCAATAATAAACTGGTCTATTTAGAAATGCGAATAAGTTGAATTAGTTAACTGAAAAAATTACACTACAAACTTAATATTTACGTAAGAGATACTAGAAGTAGATATTACAGTTATAAAGAATTAATCAATAGTTGTGAGCATATATTTATATTTCATTTCTTTTTAAAATAATTCTGGATTCACTTTACTTCTTCCCTCTCATTTCATTCAAGTACACTGATAAAGCAATAAAAAATATAATTTGAATTAAATTTAAAGCTATTTAAGTAATAGCTCAAAGTGAATGTTGCCGTGGGATTTAAAATATTTTTGCACAAGTCACACAACACTTTAGTCTCAAAGTAATTAGAGTATATTCCCTTGTGTTAGGGCACTAGCAAATGTGTGAATTGATGTGTCTTAGAAATATTATCAGTTATGGATGTCCCATTTACAATTATTGTTTTCACCAAATATTTATTGAACATTGAAATTTGCTTAGGTACTATACCTAGTAGTTGTCAATCAGGCCGGTTTTGAATACCGACATCGTGTGGGCGACCTGTCATTACTCTACAGGACGCAATTCGGAGAATGGGAGAATTAATTGATTGATGATATTATTCCCTTCAGCATTTTGCTTTCGGTTTTTCCATTGAGTACACTAGATTGGCTTCTTTATGGTTTGAAGGATAAAACCTCTTTACCGTCAGTGAACCACATTGAAGTTACTTAATTAAGCACAAATTTTCGGTTCAATTTGACAATTTGTTATTCAATAAATCAATCATTTGAATACGGTAGGATGATACTATTAAATATTTTCTCGTGTTTCACTTTATTTGAGCTAGAATGACTGAAGGATAAGTTTTAATCTCTTCGGTACGTGTACGATTGCACAAAGATGATCTTATTTCTTTTACGATGCGATTTGTGCGCCACATAACATTCCTTTAATGGATTGAAAAATTTCCTGCATGTGTTTTTTAATATTAGCATTAAAATATATAAACAAAAGTATTAAAATGTGTGCTTAGTACTTTGAATTATCGCCTTATAAATATATATACAAGTGACAGTTATATTACATTTAGTTTAAATACTTGTTTCTGTTTATAGTCGTTTCTAACCTCGATAAAAATAGAAGAAAACGTATAGATTCCAATTTAAACCTTGTTAAATTTATTAGTAAATGAAATATATACAAAGAATATTTGCACGATATAATGAACATACGTACTATACGTCTACTAGTCTTTTTAATTTAATAAATATTACTTAACAAAGATTTTTCTTATATTTCAATAAGTACCAACCAGTTTGTAAACGTATACAGAGTATGCTGACTTTTAAATGATTGTGTGACAAATAATAGTAAACGAAATCTGTATACCAATAAACTCAAAGTTATTCAAAGAAAGATCTTGTTAAGGAATTTATTAAAATGTACACTTGCAATGCTATCTTTAATAAGATATAAGTGAATCAGCGTCGAAAGAAATTAACTCCTATGGTATGTTAATTTTTTAGAATGCTATATATGCAAGGACAAACTCTACAAGTAATGTAAGTAAAGATGCAGAAATGATTTAATACTAAAAACGGATGTTCATTACCAGTATGCAAAAAAAATCACAATGCTTTTTCGAAAGACCAGAGATCAATGTGTTATTGAAATACGCCAGGTACGTAAAAAAAGGTATTTCATATGAAATTGCAAGATAA